>PVHP010019204.1:0-32144 GCA_004024765.1 Zapus hudsonius
AGAGAGATACAGAGACAGCACCAGGGCCACCACCTTGTGGGTCTGGCTTATGTGGGTACTGGGGAATTGAACCGGGGGGGGGGGGGGGGGGCTTAGGCACTGAAGGCAAGTGCCTTAACCGCTGAGCCATCTCTCCAGCCCCCATACCAAGCTTTTTCTAAGACCCCTGCAAAATCTTTCCTCTGCCTTCAGAGGAGTTAGAGTAGATGGCATCATGCTTTAGATAGATGGTTGAAGAGGTTGTCATGTAGACTCAGAGTGAACAGCAGACTATCATTGGAGTAAGAAGAGTGTTTATAATGCATATGTGTGAGGTGTGTGGGCAGAGGACAACCTCAAATGCCATCCCCAGGAACCCAGGAACACTAGCCATAGGATCTCCTTGGCCTGGAGCTCACCAGTTAGGTTAAACTGGCACGGATCCTCCTATCTCAGCACTGGGATTAAAGGTACCACCACACCCCTGAGGGTCAATCAAATTCAGGCCCTCACATAACTCTTGACCTCACACCTATGGCTCTGCTTAGTCTCGGCAGTGCTAGACTGCAGAGCAGACAACAGTGTAATAAGATATCACAATTCTGGTGTGAACCATCCCAAGTCCAAACACTAAAGGCCTACTAGGACTCCCTCCAGCCAAGTACTTCCTAGTTCATGATTTGGGCCAGTGAAATTGCAGCAGGTATGACAGATGGGGTAAACTGAGTTATGCCTTATTCCCCTACAGTATTCTCATTCTATTCCCCGGAATCTGTACAACGAAGTGTTAACAGGTGTAATTAAAGTCTGTAGATGAGATTATCTTGGATTATCTGGTTAGGCCTAGTGTAATTGTAATTATAGTCTATTGGAAGGTCAAGAAGTCAGAAAAAAATGGCTCAGTGTGGTGGTTGCACATCAATAACGTCAGCACTTGGGAGGTCTAGGCAGAAGAATCAGTTCAGGGTCAGCCTGGACTGTATGAAAATCCCATCTCAAAATACCCTGACTACATAGTGAATTCCAGGTCAGCCTGGACTAGAGTGAGACCCTACCTTGAAAAACATTTAAAATATTTTTTTTTATTCATTTTCAAGCAGAGAGAGAGAGCGAGAGCACACCAGGGCCACCACCTTGTGGGTCTGGCTTGTGTGGGTCCTGGGGAATTGAACCCGGGGCCTTAGGCACTGGAGGCAAGTGCCTTACCCGCTGAGCCATCTCTCCAGCCCGAAAAACATTTTAAAAATTAAAAAATAGTGTGAGAATGGAAGCCACCTTGGGTTGGAGATTCGGTGCTCCTGGCTTGGGAGAAGAGCCCTGTACTCTGCAGAACTGTGGAGATTGCGGGTGTTTTTGTTTTATGAGACTGCGTCTCACACAAGCTTGGGCTGGTCTGAAATTTACCATATAGCCCAGGCTAGACTCACTTTTGGCATCCTTCTGCCTGTTTGACCTAACACATCCAGTTTAGACCTATAGTGTTTGAAGCTACAAAATTGATGGTATTTTGTCGACACATGGAGACATCAGGGGGCCTCGGTGAAGAGTTGAGGTTTGATTGGAACAGTGATGGGTAGGAAGTCTTTGGAATTTCACCCTGATGGAAACTGGCTCCTGTGTGGGTGGAGACTATTCTGCAGTCAAGGCAGAAGATGATGAAGTGGTCCAGGTTGGGCTAGTTTGACTTGGTCTTTCATTTTGAAACAAGACCTTCTGTAGCTCAAAGTGGCCTTGAATTTACTGTGTTTAGAAAGACCTTGTCCTGGTCCTGTCCCTACCTTTCAAGGCAGGTATGTATCATCACCCCAGTTTCAGCTCAGGTGGCAGTGCTGATGGACTTGATGCGGGAGTCACTCTGGAGTTATAAGGGAATGGCATCTGATAACACAGTGGATGTGTTTGGAAATGCCAGGGGTCAGACCTAGGATCTTTGACCCATGCTAGGCAGGTGTTCTCCCACTGAGTTACATCCCCAGCTCCACGACATTCTGCTTAGGTAACTCTTGTGTTCTGTTAGAGGAACCCAGAATCTGAGTGTAATACAGCAAAGCTTCAAATAGTTATGTCAACACAAGTACAACAAACTTGGTTTAAAGATAAAATTGGACTAGGAGGTAATACAAGTTGACTATGATCAAACTTTATACGTGTATGCATGTATAAGTTATCAAAATAATAGACTTTTTTTTTCTTATTTATTATCCATAATGAGTTACATTATTTAGTGGGCAAACCATGCGTTGTTATCCCGACTTCCCCAATTCCCCCCCCTCCCCATCCCTGATCAGTTGTATATCCTCCTTCGTGGGCTGTCTGTATTAGTCCTTGTGGCAAGGGATCCTGTATATCTTAGTACTCATCTCGGTATTCCTTACCCAAGTGTGTTGTTACTGATGGGTGCTATGCCTCCGGACCGTCTCCCCCACCACGGCAATAATAGACTTTTTTATAATACGTATTTGCAAGCAGAGAAGATGGGTGTGCCAGGGTCTCTTGCCACTGCAAATGAACTTCCAATGCATGCACCACTTTGTAACATCTGGCTTTACATAAGTACTGAGAAATTGAAATTGGGTTGTTAGGTTTTGCAGGCCAGCACCTTAACTGCTGAGCCATCTCCAGCCCCAAAATTGACTTTTTATTGGTGATTTTAGAATTGGGCAACACCTGTTCTTGAATGAGGCTGGGTGTGGTGGCACATACCTTTAATCCCAACCATGAGTTCAAGGCCACCCTGATACTACATAGTGAATTCCAGGTCAGCCTGGGTGAGAGAAAGCCAGACCTACCTTCAAAAACAAACTCAATGAGTATTGATTAGTTGAGCAGAAGAGATTGGCTTTATAGTCAGAGAAGGGCTGCAGAACAGAACAGTTGTTCATGTTTAAGTTACTAGTAAAGGTCAAAGTAGAGGGTTTTTTGGTTTTGGTTTTCATGTCAGCCAAACTGGCCTGGGTGGAATTTAACTATTGCTTTTCAGATCAGACAACTTTGTTTCTACATGGTGACTTGGAATTTCAGCATGAGTGATTACATTTTGGTCTGGTCTGGTCTGGTCTGTTCAACCTAATGCCAAAGCTCTGTCCAAATTAATGGCTTCCTACAAGTAAAAGGGTAAAGGGGTTGTAAGAATAGAACAAAGGAAGGAAAAGGTAAAAAGAGGAAGAGAAAGCACAGTAAGAACTTCATATTTGGCCCAACATTGCTTTTATTTTGTTAAACTATATATAATGGTGCTGCCATAGCAGGATTTTTTGGTTTGTTTTTCAAGACAGGGTCTCGATTTAGCCCTGACCTGGAATTCATTATGTAGTCTCAGGCTGGCCTTGTACTCATGGTGATCCTCCTACCTCTACCTCCCTAGTGCTGGGACTAAAGGTATACACTACCATGCCCGGCTCCGGATTTTTTTTTTTTTAATCTGCAAGCAGAGAGAGAGATTGAGAGAAGAGAGAGTGAACACACCAGGGCCTCCAGCTGCCACAAATGAACTCCAGATGCATGGGCCACTTTATATATCTGGCTAAATTTATGTGGGTACTGGGGAATTGAACTCTGGTTGTTAGGCTTTACAGGCAAGTGCCTTAACCATTGAGCAATCTCTCCAGCCCTTTTGGGGTTTTTGTTGTTGTTGTTGTTTTTTGTTTTGGTTTTGGTTTTTTGAGGTAGGGTCTTGCTCTAGTCCAGACTGACCTGGAGTTCACTATGTAGTCTCAGGGTGGCCTTGAACTCACAGCAATCCTCGTACCTCTGCCTCCCAATTGGTTTTTGTTTTTTAATTGAGGATTATTGTATTGGTTGGGGGGTATCAGCTCAACTCCAGATACAGCAAGGACTAGTAAGGACTTTTAGGCAATCAGCAGAACAGCTGCCCATGGATGGGTAGTTACCAGCAAGACATCATGGGTAGGGACAATCTTGTTAAAAGGCAGGCTAAGGGCTTAGATTATCAAAGATGCGGGCTGAGAAGATATGAAGGTAGAGGGTAGTTTAGTAAGATCCTTGTTCAAACTAAGGTAGGCCAAGGGTAGAATGGCTTGTTTAAATAGAGGCAAGTTTGGTGAAAAAGCTTTTTGTCAGTTATCACTCAAGTATAAGCCTAGAGACTTGGAAACTTCAGACAAGTTATAGCTGTGTATAGGAAGCTTAACCACGAAATATGTTCTGAGAAGTGTGTCATTAGATTTCATTATTGTGAAATATCAGAGTGCACAATATACAAGCTAAGCTACACAGCTACACAGTCACTGGGTTCTAGTCTCGAAACAGGCTTTCCATATAAGCAGTCATCCATTGACAGGAACTTCTGTGCAGATTGATGAGATTACAGTGCTTTCATGTGGTGCTTCACAGTACATAATGTTGTTTAACCAGTAATTGCAGGATGCTGTATCACATCCTGCCCAGTTCATTTCATGAGCCATTCTAGACTTCGAGGTCTAGAACAGTGAATAGGACCATAATCAAATTTAGTACCATTCAGGCCCCGAGTTTAACTTAGTGGTAGAGCGTGGGCAATGCATGTGCAAGACCTTAGGTTTAACCTTGCCCCGCTGCAAGAGTGGGGAGAAAAGCACCATACTCAGATTTTCAGAGTAACCACTGTATAGCCTACAGCAATTGGTTATCAACAGTTGCGACCACATTCATTCCTAACCTAGCAGTTCATTAAGAACACAGGTTCCTAGAGGTAGGAGGATGGCACTAAATTTGAGGCCACCCTGAGACTACATAGTGAACTCCAGGTCAGCCTGGGCTAGAGTGAGACCCTACCTCGAAAAACCAAAAACAAACATATAAAACCAGTACTTTGTTTTGCATTGCTGGGGAACAAGCCCACTATGACCTCACACATGTTGCCCAGTGAGTTGTACAACCTCCTCCCCTTAAGCCCCACCTTGGTATTTTAATGAAGTGGAAGACTCCTTCAGATGCACACATCATTTCCTACATGGCCCAAGTCCCCATTTGGTGACTACTATTAGTGGCATTTCCCTTTAAAATCATATAAAAAGTGACCAGCTGTGTAATTCAGGAGTGGAACCCTTGCTTAACTCAGGCTGTGGGTGTGGTGCTTAGTTGGGGAGTTGGAGATGCCATTCGGCTCTTCTGGAATCCTGAGTTTATACATACCACATCAGTAAAACAAGTTTCATAATTAGTTTTTTAAAAAATTCTGGGGCTGGAGAGATGGCTCAGCAATTAAAGGCACTTGCTTGCAAAGCCTGATGGCCTGGGTTCAATTCCTCATTATACACATAAAGCCTGATGCACACAAAGGGGTGCATGCATCTGGAGTTTTATTTCAGTAGCTGAAGGGCCTGGAGCACTTTGTCTCAAATAAATGAAAATATTTTAATGTAATCCCTATAGCTCCCAAGCCCCTTAAGTGTATGGCAGACTGTCTTAAATTCAAAGAGATTAAATGATTTTAAGAGCCCTTTTTTTTTTTTTTTTTTTTAATGCCAAGGACTTTGCACTTGCTATTGGAAAGGCAAATGTGAGTTCTGTTCCTGCCTTATGTCTGGTAGTAAGTAAAGACAAGGCCCTTAGCAATGGGACCCAAGATTCTCTGCTGGATGGAATTTAAGCCTCCATAGTCATAATGTTCTGTATCTAATGCTTGAGTGTTCAGCTGGCCTATCTATCTGGAGCATCTGGAACCCCACAGTACATTTTTTAGAATAGTTGGATTTGCATGCACTCATGCATATGTGTGTGGGGGTGCACCAGGCCTCTTGCTGAAAACAAATGTGCCAGTGAAGTGAACCGAGGCCAGCAGGCTCTATAAGCAAGTGTCTCCTCTCCAGCACTGTTTTAAATGTATTCATTTGCATGTGTGTTTGTTTCAGGGTCTCTTGCCTCTGCGAATAGAATGCCAGGAACTTGCCAGTGTGTTTGTGTTTGGTTTTATGTGGTTGGTTGGGGAATTGAACCTGAGCCAGCAGACTTAGCAAGCAAACACCTTTATCCATTGAGCCATCCCTCCCGCCTTTTTCAATTTTATTTATTTTTATTTTTTTATTGTCCATAATGAGTTACATTATTTAATCGGCAAACAATGAGTTGTTATCCTCAGTTCCCCAATGCCCTTCTTCCCCATCCTCAATCAGCTGGATATCCTCCGTGGGCAGTCTGGATCAGTCCTTGGGGCTGAGGACCATGGATAGCCTAGGAGTCATCCCAGTTCTGCCGGCCCTAGTGTGTTGTTACTGAGGGGGGCCATGACTTTGGGTATTCTCCCCCACCAAGGCTCTCAATCTTTTCCACCCCCTCTTCCGCTCAGTTCCCTGAGTCATGGTGGGTGAATATTAAGGCTGTTTTATTGTTGAGATCTTAGGGGTCTCTGTACTTCTGCTTTAGGTTGTGTCAAAAAAAATCATTGGTGTCTGTCTCACTGGCTTGTCCTGTGTTGACTGATTGGCTGTCACTATGGGTCACTTGTTCATCCCATCATTCTCTGTGGGGTTCCATATGGATCCTCCATGGTATGTCTGGGGTGGGTCATCTTTTGTCAGGATGTCAGCTATCGGCCTGCAGTTTGTTGGTAGGGTTGGATGAGCCACAGCTCTCTCCCTGCATTCTGAAAGATAACAAACAGAATCTCCATCGGAGAGTGAGATCAATATAGGTTAACTGGGATACACATTTCTGAATTAGCTAGATTCTATTTTTAGTAGCCTCTCCTTCAATTGCTCACATAGTGCATCTCTCATTGGGGGCCTAAGAGTCCGGCTTCCAGTGAATATCGCCCTAAGTCCCCAGTTCCAGTTAAGGGCTCCCCCTCACTAAGTGGAATATTTGGCCAGATTTAAAAGCTGTTGATTGCTTCCCCCAGGCTTTGGCTCCTCCATTGCACAAGTGATCTTTTCTTGGTTCGCTATTCTCTCCCAGTAGGAAGTGTGGTCAGCCTACTCGTGGCAGCAGATTGTGTTTCATGCCAGTGGTCTATGTTTACTCCAGCTGTTGTTGACCAGCTTCCCCTGGCAGCTTGTGCAGTGCCTTCCAGCACTACACTAATTACCACCTGGAGGCTGGTTACCATTCCGGACCTCAAAGGATCTTTTGATGCTGACCAATGGCATTCTGCGGTTTCTTCAGCAACAGGGTTTTGCCTCAGGCCTGGGGTGGGCATTCAAGAGCTTTGACAGAATCCTGTCTTATTTTTGGAACCTCTTGGGTCACTTTGGTCAACAGCTCAGTGAGGGAAGGAACCGGTGACTGGGACCAGGGATTGTCAGACTGATCAATTATTCACAGGCTTAGACTCTACTACTACTCATGGCCCCTCTTGCCAGGCAATGCCCACTACTTGCTCAATATGTTACAGTATGCTTGTGAGGATTTTATGATTTTGAACCCATTTTGGTTTAGCCTCATGCTTAAGCCATTCCCCTCCCCCCATCCCTTACCCCTCTTTTTTTTTTTTTTTCTTTTGAAGCCAGATCTCATTCTAGCTTAGGTTGACCTAGAACTCATTCTGTAGCCCAGGCTAGCCTACTCTCACCTCCCCAGTACTGGGACTAAACACAGGGCTTTGTACTGAGTTGTGGCTGTCCCGCCATTGTTTGGTTCTGCTGTTCTTTCTCCTTGTGTTTTCTGTACTGTTAAGGAAGACATCACAAGTCCCAGGCTTCAGCCAACTGTATGTTTAAACAAAACATGTCAGCATCTTAAGACTGAAGGTAAGTTAAGGATTTAAAATTCTGATTCACTTTCTGGGATGACTTCATCTCAGGAGAAACTGAAATTTACAAGAGGCTGCCCAACAGCAGGTTTTTGAGGTAGGGTCACTCTAGCCTGTAGTCCCAATGGCCTTGAAGTCACAGGGATCTTTCTACCTCTGCCTTCCACCATCACACTGGCTAGAACTCTCTCAGTATACTCTAAAGTTGTTGGGAGCTCAAAAGACCAGATTCCTCCATCCTCAGGAGTCCAATTAGAGTGGTAAATTAGGTCTGGTAGCACATACCTATAATCCCAGCTACTTGGGCGGCTGAGACAGGAGGATTATAAGTTCAGAGCTTTTTACCTGGACAATTCAATTGAGACTGTCTTTAAAAAAAATACGTGTTTTTGATTGGTGGCACACGCCTTTAATCCAGCACCTGAGAGGCAGAGGTAGGAGGATTGCCATGAGTTCAAGGCCACCCTGCGATTACATAGTGAATTCCAGGTCAGGTTAGCCTGAGCTAGATCAAGACCCTAGTTTGAAAAATCAAAAAATAAAAATATAAAAAGTTGCCGGACGTGGTGGCGCACGCCTTTAATCCCAGCACTCGGGAGGCAGAGGTAGGAGGATTGCTGTGAGTTCAAGGCCACCCTGAGACTGCATAGTGAATTCCAGGTCAGTCTGGACTAGAGCGAAACCCTACCTCGAAAAACCAAAATATATATATATATATAAAGTTTTGTTTGTTTTGGTTTTCAAGATAGGAAGGATCTCACTCTAGCCCAGGCTGACCTGGAATTCACTATGTAGTGTCTGGGTGGCCTATAACTTACAGAGATCCCCCTACCTCTCCTGAGTGCTGGGACGCAAGGCATGCGCCACCAAGCTGGGCTCAAAAATGACATGTTTTGAAGGAGGCTCAACAGTAGTGTAGCGCACATGAAGCCCTAAGAATGGCTGGTGTGGGGAGCTGTAAAGCAGGGACTTAACATAGCCAGAACGGAAAGGACACGGGACCAGCCACCTAGGCCCTTTGCCCAGGACAAGCACTTCAGGACTTCATAGGGGAGAACAAAAAGGACGAAGTATGCAGAGTCAAGTAGTCTTGGTCAGCCAGATCTGTGGCACCTGGGAAATGATCATGGGAGGGGCAGTCCAGTTGTGTAAGGCTTACCTTACTGTTCCTGGAACTTGAGGCAAGCTGAGGATCAATGACTCCAGAGGCCAGAAGAGCCAAAAGGACAGACAAGACTGGTTCCTCCTCAGGGGATGCAGAGAACAGAGAAGGCCTCCATTATGAGGAGAATGAACAGTATATACAGAAAGTTTTAGTTTCAAGACCCAACTAGCACATAAACCCAAGGTCTCGTCACTATGACAAAATCCAACACTAGCATCTGGGCTCTGGCTCCCCCAAAATGTCCTCCAGGACAAGAGAGGTGTCAGGACATCCCTAGCTTGCTGCTGCTCTGTTTCTGGTGAATTTCCTTTCCATCCTGTGCCCTTGCTTGGAATAATGGCATGCAGAATTTTTAGGCATTTGTGTTAGAAAGGGTTTCCTGCTAGCACAATTTTGGAAGCACACGTGTGTTCTCACATAAAGGGCAAACCCTCAACTCCCAAAGAAACAGGAAGGTATGAGCTGCCATTTTTTCAGTGTGTTCACTCTTGAATAGGGGTTAATATAGAGAAGAACTGATTGTAGTCAAGTTGTGAAAGAGAAGGTTGTCACTCGGATTAGATTTGCTCACTAGCTTCTGAAGGTAGGCTGGGACCCACAGGGCAACCTAACCAAATCACATGAACTTGGGAGGGGCGTCTCCGGAGATTCCTGAAGAAGTTGAAGCAAGTCAGCCAGGTAACAAACCAACAAATACTGTAAATGGGCAGAAAATAGTCATTCAAATTCATGTTAGCTGTTTGTTCCTGGGTCCCTCTTGCTCAAATTCCACTGGTCTGTCTCAGTCAATACTTAAAAATGATGAATTTGTAATTGAAAAGTCATATTTTTATAGGTTTGCCACTTTTAAAAAATATTTTTTTGAGGCAGGGTCTCCCTCTAGCCCAGGCTGACCTGGAAGCTCACTCTGTAGCTCCAGGTTGGCCTCGAACTCATGGTGATCCTCCTACTTCAGCCTCCTGAATGCTGGGATTACTACCTAAAATATAACAGTTTGCAATGCTAAATATGCAGAATCTGGGTGATGGTTTATGTATAAGGACGTGTCTTGTTATGGCAACAGCATTCTTTTTTTTTTTTAATATTTTCTTTATTCATTTTCAAGCAGAGAGAGAGAGAGAGAGAACACACGAGCCACCACCACCTTGTAGGTCTGGCTTATGTGGGTCCTGGGGAATTGAACCCGGGGCCTTAGGCACTAGAGGCAAGTGCCTTAACCGCTGAGCCATCTCTCCAGCCCAGCATTCTTTATTTGATGTTAGAGCAAAGCAGAACACAAATACCACATGGGCCTGGCAAATACAATAGTTAAATTCTGTATAACTGTGAACCTCTTGGTCACAGCCTTTGGGAGGATTTGCCCACAGGTGAATAGCAGCCCTGTTTCATTTGGATTAGAAGTCAGGAGCCTGAAGTCTGACTGGTGCCATGTCCTAAAACCAAACATACTTCGGTTTCTTTCTGTGTAAAATTAACAATGTGTGAGACAAGCCAGGGCTCTGGAGAGCTGGCCTCTTTCACCTCAGTTCATTAAAAGATGTGTGTTGGGGGTGGGGAGATACCTCTGCAGTTCAAAGCCCTTAGTTGCAAAGCCTGTCAAACCTGGGTTTGATTCCCAGGAATGACTTAACTCAGACCCACTAGTCTGGAGTTCTCTTGCAGTTGCAGGAGGCCCTGGCACACGCTCACTGTCTTTCAAATAAAAAAAAACATATCTTTTTAATGTTTATTTCTAAGGAGAGAGGAAGGAGAGGAAATGGGCATGCCAAGGCCTCTTACTGCAGCAATGAACTCAAGACATATGTGCCGCACTGCATCTGGGTGCTGGGGAAATTGGAGTCCAGGTCATCAGGCTTTGCTAGTAGCCATCTTCTCCAGCCCCATTAAAAAAAAATTTTTTTTTTTTTTTTTGGTTTTTTGAGGTAGGGTCTCACTCTAGTCCAGGCTGACCTGGAATTCACTATGTAGTCTCAGGGTGGCCTCGAACTCACAGCGATCCTCCTACCTCTGCCTCCTGAGTGCTGGGATTAAAGGCGTGCGCCTCCACGCCCGGCAAAAAAAAAAAATTTTAAGGCATGTTTTGAGCACCCACTCTGTGTTAGGTACTGGGGATACACAAACCAGCTGATGGGAAGCGGGATGTGGTGGTGCACACCTTTAATCCCAGCATTTGGGAAGCAGAGGGTGTAAGAGTGAATTCCAGGTCAGCCTGGGCTAGGATGAGAACCTACCTCAAAAAACAAACCCACCACCACCACCACCACCACCAAAAAGGGCGGTGGGGTTCCTTCCCTCCTGGAGCCTGAAGTCTTAAAACTCTTGAATTACTGTATGTGAAGTTGTAGC
This sequence comes from Zapus hudsonius, assembly GCA_004024765.1. Classification (NCBI taxonomy): domain Eukaryota; kingdom Metazoa; phylum Chordata; class Mammalia; order Rodentia; family Dipodidae; genus Zapus; species Zapus hudsonius. The sequence goes on from PVHP010019204.1 coordinate 11,178, forward strand.
TGTGGGACATGAAATAAAGGTATTTCTGTTACATGAGCCAATCAAATTTGAAAAGGTCACAGGTGGAGACATCAGTCAAGAAAAGGGAAGCACAGAGGAGCGGGCACTCGCTCAAGTCAATACCACAAAGGTAGCCATTCCTGAAAACCCTGTGAGGTGTACTGAGTGACAGTCTTGACCATGCTGACTAGGAAAGCCTGGAGGGGCAGTGGGTCCCCAGGGCAGGTGGGGCAGAGGAGCCTTCCAGCCGGGCGGCCCAGGGCTGGGATGTACGTGGTGCGCTTGCTCGGACAGTTTTCCCACGACGCTCTTTAATTCCCCGTTTACAAGCGCGGGGAGAGGGACACCCCTGCCACCCGACCTCGGGGCTCGCAGCATGCAGGGGTGCAGCCTTGTCGCCACCCACCATCTAGCTGTCTAGTGTCCGACCCGGTGGTCCCCACGCCACCCCGCAGAGGAGGGCGGACTGGAAGCCTCGGGCCCCACCTCGCCCGCGCACCAGCGGCTCCCGGGCAGGCAGGCAGGCAGGCAGGCCGAGGAGGCGGGTGCCGTGCAGCCCCGGGCCGGGGCAGAGCTGCCCGCGCAGCGTCCTACGGAGAAGCGGAGAACCGAGGCGAACGGAGCCGAGCCCACCCCGCCCTCGCCCCCGAGTGCGCAGGCGCCGCCGCGCCCGGCCGGCTCCCTCCGTAGCTCGGCGCCCGCCGCACCCGCCGGCTTGCAGGTGAGCTCGGAGAGGGCTCGGTCCGCCCGCAGGCGTCCCGGGACGCCGAGACCCCGGGGCGGGGCGGGGCGGGGCGGGGCGGGGCGGTCAGGTGGCTCCGCGGAGCCGGGCGGGCGCGGCGGGGCAGGGGCCGGCGGCGGGCTCGGGGCGGCCGGTCCCGCGGGGCCATCGCTGTCCGCATCCCCGGGAGGGGCGCGGAGGGCGGAGGCTTCGGCGGGAGACCCGCAATCAAATTAAGAGTTTTTCATGAATCGAAGAGAGGGTGTGGAGGGCAAGGGTTCGGTTTCCTGGAGCCATTTGGCAAACTTTCTCATTACTGCCATTGATTGTCAGTATTTTTAATGAAAATGTGATTTTTTTTTTAATTGGGGGGATATAAAGAGAAAGAATAAAAAGAATTCCGCCATTTTGGCGTTTAAAAAAGTCACCGTTCTGCAGATCAGCGGCCGCCCCTCCCTCCACTGTCTCGCTTGGTCCTGGGGGCAGGTGGCACGGGTGGGTGCTGGGACCCACGCGTGGGGGATCGGGGCCCCACGTCTGCCTTATTGCATGCACAGTGCATGTCTCCAGCACTCGCTCACTTCCCTCCAGAGCATTTATTGGGTGCCTGCTGTCTACACAACCTTGAAGGGCTGGGAGGGTGGGAGTGGTGGAGAGCTTGGCAGGCAGTAAGAGACAGTAAGTAACATGGATGCAAACAGTGATTACTGAGTATCCTTTCTGAGCACTGCTCTGAGCTGGAGCTGTAGAGATGGTTTAAGTGGGGTTCTCTGGAAACAAGACTCCAAGAGTAAGGTTTGGAGGTAAGTTTACCCGAGTAGCTTTGTGAAGACAGCAAGATCGGGCGGAGAAGGTGGAATGCTGAGGACATGGTCTCATCGAGGCCTCGGGCTGTGGAGAGGGAAGCATTGGACCTGGGATGTCCACATGCAGGCAAGGGAGTGGGGTTCTTCATACCCCCTAGCACCTGATCATCTGTGGAAAGAGAGAGCCACTTCCCAGAGAACCAGAGGCTGAGAACTGCAAACTTGCCCAGACTCCAATAGCTCCCTTCCCACCTCATTTCAGACTTAAACTTCCCCTTAACCTGAAAGGATTGCCACTCTCCGAGGTTCCAGACTTTTCTCCTTACCCCTTTCAATGTCTCAAATGCCATAACCGTCATCTGTTATCTCTAGAATATAAGCTTCCCAAGAGCTTGCTGTTGTTTTGGTTTTTGAGGTAGGGTCTCACTCTCGCCCAGGCTGACCTGGAATTCACTATGTATGTAGTCTCATTGTGACCTTGAACTCAGGGCGATCCTCCTACCTCTGCCTCCTGAGTGCTGAGATTGCCTTCCATGAGAGCTTTTTGTCCTGGTGATGACTGTGTCCCCACAGCACAGAATGGCATTGACACTTTGTTGGTCCTGCACTCTTGCTGAAACCAGGCAGCAAACCCAGTGAGAAAGGCCATGCCCAGCTTCTTCCCCACAGGACCTTGAACCTTGAACCACTGAGCCATCTCCAGCCCCACAGCCTCTGCCTTCAGATGCCTACAACATGGAACTAGTTTTGAAACAGGGAATTCTTTAGTCACCTTCACTCCTCACGATCACCAGTATTTTGAGCTAAAAGTTTAATTTTATTTAAAATACTTAAAAGTGGCACATGTGCTTAAGCTGTGCAAAGGAGAAATAATTGGAATTATTTTCCAACTTCAATTTCCAATGGGGGATTCTGGATTATAATTTTTAGAATGTGAAAAATCAAGTTTGGTTTGAAAGTTGCTCTAATTAATTGGCTATTATCTAGACTGCCTACTTGCTATGTCTACTTTCTACCTCTAAGATGATAGATGCCTATAAGATACCAGATTCGGGGGCCTGGACTGAAGGCTCGGTGGTTAAAGGAGCTTGTTGTAAAGGCTGATGGCCCGGGTTCCATTCGCCAGTGCCCATGGAAAGCCAGCCACACAAAGTGGTGTATTTGTCTGGAGTTTGTTTGCAGTGGCAGGAGGCCCTGGCATGCCCATTCTCTCCCCTTTCTTTCTTTCTCTCTCTCACACACATAAATAAATAAATGTTTTTCAAAAGATTCGGGATGGATTCTGTGTTTTAGAGAGGAGGAAAAAGCTGGGGAATGAGTGCACACTAAATGGAAGCACAAGGACAGCAAGAGAGAGGGAGAGTGGGCAGGAGAAGGCAGCCATTGCGAGCGGGCAGTGTCCATGTTCCTGGCCATAAACTCCCTGGGATTTCTGTCGAAAGGGAGTGGACTGGAATTTGCTGAAGGGCAGCTGCTGCAGTGTCAGTACTTCACATCCAGCCTTCACCAAAACCCTGGGAGGTAGGTGTCAGCACTACCTTCATTTTACACGTGGGGAAACTGAGGCCCAGTGAGCACAGCTAGAGTCACAGGATTAAGTGACAATGGGGAAGGCTGAGATTCTAACTCACATCCATCTTGGGCCAAATCCCATATTCTCCCTTTACCATGTGTGCCAGACAGAAGTCATTGCCAAGTACTGCTGGGAAGCAGCTGGTGAACTTGGTATGGTGGCTCACGCCTATAATCCCAGCACTTCAGAGACAGAGGAAAGGGGATCACAAGTCTGAGGTTAGCCTGGTCTCCTTATGAAGTCTGAGGCCTCCCTTCTACTGACTGGAATGAAAGAGGTGGATTTGGGCTTAGCCTGCCCCGTGTCATGAGGATCCTGGCCAAACAACCTTGTCCATCACGCTTCCTAGAGTCAATTCTGTACACACAGTATGCAAAGTACCCTCAACATATGCTATACACACATCCCACAGAGCTCTGCAGGGGCTGACCAGAGTTGTCCCAGTGCCAGACCGCATACTGGTCTCTGAGGATACTTCACTCCTTGGGGCTGAGGCAGGATGCTGGTTCAAGGATGGCTAGCTCCTTCATGAATCTCCTCCTCCCATCTAATTGCCTTTGTAGCAAAGGCCTTCTCATCACCCTGCAGGCTACATTTGGCCTGTAGACCTGTCAGGATGGAGGGACATGCTGAAATGGAGCTGCTGAGGACACTGAAGGGACCCTCCACAGGGGAGGTCAGCGTGCACCTTGTGGCCAGAGACAGCACAGTTTCTGGTCCTCACCTGCCAGCCACTGCCTTCATCATTCCCAGTAAGTACGGTCAGGTATCTGGGGACCCCATACTTGCTCAAGCAGGTATGGGTCCTGGGGAGGGGGTGGCATTTTTTCACTTTTCTGCACCTGCCTACAGACATGTATCTGTTTGCAGCCAGCTCAGCCACCCTTGGCCTGTCCAGTAGTACCCTTGATGTAACCTGCTTTCCCCGGGAATCCATCCATGTGGGCTCCCTGGAACGGGTGGCAGGCGCTGAATCGGTGACGGCTACTGTTCTACCACAGCTAAGCACTGTGCCAGGGAGTCACAGCAGTACTGTGAGACTTCTGGAGTGGACAGAGCTTTCAGCCCCGCCACCAGGGAGTGGCCTGCGGGTCAGTGCCCTTCGGAATTGGCTAAGACCCTTGAGTGGCAGCTGTGAGGTGGGGTCTGTGGGCCTGAAGGAGGGGAGTGAGGGAGAAAGACAAGTGTGAGGGGTGGCTGATGGGTCCTGGTTGTCAGGTCTGGAGTCAGGCATTCTAGGGGAGTGGCTTGGAGTGAGGCACTCTGGGATTGGGTCTGCAGTTGCTGGGGGGCGTGGTTTGGTGGGCATGGGCAGTCTTGGGGCCCACTGTAATATGGGCTGGCATGAGGAAGAGTGGGAGGCCTCAGATGGGTAGGGAGCTGGTGCACACGTCAGCATCCTCAAACTCTCCCGCACCCCAGTTCCGGATAAGCGAGTATGCGCCACTGAACATGGTGGGCTTAGGGAAACCAAGCCCCGAGCGACAGCAAGAAGGTGTGGTGGAACGCGACGATCCCCGGGCACCCGTGGGCGGTGGCCACGTGGGCACGCTGGACCCGGGTAGGAGCCTGCTTCCCAGGCCCTGAACTGGAGCATGCGTGGATGGGCGAGGCCTAAGCATCCTGGGGAACCTGGACTGGGGGGGGTGGCCTGGGGGCGATCCTGAGTGGTGGAAGGGGTGGGAAACCTGAGGCCTAGTTGGCACCCACAGAGGACATACCCCAGGACCCTCCAGAAGTGCCCTCTCAGGGCCCCCCAGAGGACAGTAGCACCTGTCAGTGCCAGACATGCGGGCCTAAGCAAGACACTGGTACCTCCAATGATGGCTGTCCTCGGCGTTTCCAGGAGCGGTAAGAGCGAGGGGGACACAGCTTTTAAATATACTACTACTACTACTACTACTACTACTACTAATAATAATAATAATAATAATAATAATAATAATAATAATTGTTGGGGGGCTCTGTTTTCAGTCCCCCAAAACCCTTTCCTGTTCCTGCTTAGGACGGGGGCTGGAGGGGGCACAGGATGCAAGGTGCTTTCTCTAAGGCTAGTCCTCCCTTAGGTCAGTAATAGTGGAAAACTCAAGCTGCACCAGCCCTTCTGATCTCCTCAAACCCATGAAAAAGAGGAAGCACAGAGAATTCCACAGCCCATCGGAGGAATCTGAGCCAGAGACCTTGGTAGGAAGAGGAGGAGGGTAAGCTGGAGGGGAGAGAGGGGAGTCAGAGCCCACGCCTCAGTCCCATTGTCTTCTTGTCAATCCAAGACACCCATCCGGCTGCTGTGACTCATAATTCTAAGCCCCCCCACCTCATACCTGGTTGGTGGGAAATAAATAAATCACTTGGTTTAGGGATGGTTTTTGTTTTGTTTTAAGACAGAGTCTCACTAGGTAGCCCAAATTGACCTCAAGCTTCCTTTGTCACCAAGACTGGCACTTCTCCTTTGGGGCTCTGATGCTGGATTTGATCTTTCTGCCTCTACCTCCAAAGGCAGACATGTACCATCACACCTGGCCCATAAAACATGTCTCTTGGTTTTCTAGAACTTCCATTGCTGTCTAGTATCAGGGTCAACTGACACCCAAGGTAAATGTGTGGGAAGAGGAAACTTTTTCACTTGGGTCAGGAACCTAAGTTAGAGGGCAGAAATAAAAATGATTTTTAGCTGTAGATGAGCAGAGCTGGAGCATGAAGGTTGTCTTGGGCAGGTAAAATAAGCACAGACTGGGATCCTGTGCCCAGTTTCCTTACTCCCTCCCTGAGAATGAGGATTGTAGTCAGGCTGGGGAACTGGGGTGTGGATACTCACTTGAGGCTGTCCCCCCCCCCCACACACACACATCAAGTGACAGCAGGTTTCTGCTATGGCTGTCTTCTTGTTGGTGTCCCAAAGGAAGTCCTGACTATTTGGGGCAGAACACAGGGCTATAGAGCCAGGCAGGGGCCCTGTATCCGAACCCATGAGGACAGGGAATCTGGAATCAGGCTTTCTTTCTACAGGAGAAGCAAGAGGAAGGAAAGGTTCCAGAGGGACATCCCACTGCCAGCACCCCGGAGAGTGAGGGGTGGAGCAGCAGCCAGCCTGGTATGAGTGCATTTGGGCATAGGAGACTGGGCATGTGGGTCATGCTTGGGATATTGTGTTGTCCAGATGAGCTTGGGTTAGTATATGTGAGAGACAGTGAGTGACCATTTCTTATTACTCTGTGGGTTTAGTGTGTTCTTAGGAGTTATGTCACATTTGTTACCCCATGTACGTATTATTCAGTGATAAGGAGGTTGCACTGCCTGGAAGTCTTGGCTCAGTATCTGAGGACTTGAACATCGAATGACATTGTTTCTCTTTGGTTGTGTGAACAAACCCACACTGGTCATTAGTCTAAACTTCCTATTTAGGCCCCTGTTCTGGCTTTTTGACTCTAAGATATCATTTATAACTATAGCCCTCAATATCCTCCTCTGTTAGGTTTTTTTTTTGGGGGGGGGTCTCTAGCCCAAGCTGACCTGGAATTCATTATGTAGCCTTGAACCTGCCTTGAATTCATGATGGTCTGCCTACCTTTGCCTCCCAAGTGCTGGGATTAAAGGCATGCGCCACCACGCCTGGCTTCCGATATAATTTTTAAGGAGAGAAACTCATTTAGTGGAAGGAGAGGAGTGGTACCCAAAGTTGTCCTGGACTCCCATACACGAACACACACGTACATATACATCACACACACAGATAGGACATTTTATTATGGCTGAAATGTTGTCTACCCATTTTGGGGAGGGGTCTCCTGACATTGCATTCAAATGGAATCCCATATGTGGTCCTTTGTGGCTGGCTGTGTTCATTCTGGCCATGTTTCAGCACGTGTGAAAACTTTATTCCCTTTCATTGTTAAATAGCATCCCATTGGATAGGTGCTCCACACTCTGTTACTCAACGGCTGGTAGACAGATAGGATGCCTCTCCTTTGGGGCCCTTACGAATAACGTTCACTCAAATGAGCATTTGTGTACAAGTTTCTGTGTGGACATATGCTTATTCTGTGAGGGGCATTTACCTAGGAGTGAATCATTCTTTCGTCTATTAACTCTGTTTAGCCTTTTGACAAACTGCCAGGACTACTATTTGACTTTCCCATCAGTAATGGATGAGGATTCTGACATCCCATTCTCAGCAACACTTGCTATTATCCGTCTGTTTTTTAAAACTCTGTCATCCTAGGGGTGTGAAGCAATACCTCCTTTCATTCTCATTTTCGTTTTCCTGGTGGCTAACAGTGCGTTGAACATCTTGAGTGCTATTGGCCTTTCGTATATTTTCTTTGGAGAAAGTCTATTCAGACTCTTGCTTGTTTTTAAATTGGTGTAAGTAACAGATGTTATATTGAAATGCAAGAGTGACATATGGGATTGTGGAGCGAGTTGAGAATACATCTCTGTCTATTTTCTTTCTTTTTCAAAACTAGGTTTGGTTTGGTTTTTGTTTTTCAGACAGGGTCTCATTATGGCCTCAAACACAATCCTCCTGTTTCAGCATTGCAAGTGCTGAGTTTATAGGTATAAGCCACTACACCAAGCATATCTCTCTCTCTCTCTTCTTTAAAAATATTTATTTGCACCAAAAAAAAAGTATAAGCCGGGCGTGGTGGCACACTCCTTTAATCCCAGCACTCGGGAGGCAGAGGTAGGAGGATTGCCATGAGTTTGAGGCCAGCCTAAGACTACAGAGTGAATTTCAGGTCAGCCTGGACTAGAGCGAGACCCTACATCAAAAAACCAAAAAGAAAAAAATTTATTTGCAAGCAGAAAGAGAAAAAAAAAAAAAAGAATTAGTGAGTTAGGCAAGGCCTCTTGCCCCTGCAAATGAACTCCAGTCGCATGTGACACTTTGTGCCTCTGGCTTGGGTGGGTACGGGGAATTGAACCCAGGCTAGCAGGCTTTGCAAACAAGCCTTTAACCTCTGAGTAATCTCTAGCCCTTTTCTTTCTTTCTTTCTTTCTTGCTAGAGCAAGACACTACCTCGAACAAGAGCAAGACCCTACCTTGAAAAACTAAAAAGAAAAAGCTCATAGTATAGTTTCAATCTATATATGCAAACAGATTGCTATTGTATAACATGGTGAAAAATGTTGTGTTTAAAGTATGTAAATACAGGGCTGGGAGATGACTCTGCCATTAAAGGTGCTTGCTTGCAAAGCCTGCCAGCCTGGGTTGGCCCAGGTTTAATTCCCTACTCCCCATGTAAAGCCAGATGGACAAAGTGGTGCATGCATCTGGAGTTCATCTACAGCAGTAAGCGGCTCTGGCGTGCCCATTCATTATCTCTTTCTGCTCATAAATAAATAAAAATATATTTTAAAATTAAGTATATAAACACAAAGGACTTTCACAGAAAAAAATTTTTTTGGTTTTTTTTTTTTTTTTTTTTTTTTTTTTTTTGGTTTTTCGAGGTAGGGTCTCGCTCTAGCCCAGGCTGACCTGGAATTCACTCTGTAGTCTCAGGCTGGCCTCGATCTCATGGCAATCCTCCTACCTCTGCCTCCCGAGTGCTGGGATTAAAGGCGTGAGCCACCACACCCGGCTTTTTTTGTTTTTTTGAGGTAGGGTTTCACATCGATCCTCCTACCTCTGCCTCCCAGAGTCCTGGCATTAAAGGCATGCACCACCACGCCCAAAAATTTTTCTCATACAATCAAGGAAGACTCATTTTCTTGACTTTATGCATCTATCTACCCACCCACCCACCCATTTACCCTCTCATCCACTCACATATCCATCCATCCACTCAGCCCCCCACCCACTCACTTATCTAAGCTATTTAACAAACATTTGTTAGCATCTATTCCTTGCAAAGCCCTCCGTAGGTACTGAATTGATATCTGGATCTTGGAGGGTGAATAAAAGTTGGCATGATAGGACAAGGTGGGGGCAGGATCTTTGAACCAGAAGGATCAGCCTGTGCAAGGGCACAGGGACATGGGTCATGGAAGTTTGTGTTAAAATTTGAGCACTAGGGACCCTGAGGGTCTTGTGAGCTGTGGAAATATGTGATTTGGGGGTTTAGTTGAAAATGAGAAGATATTGTGAAACTTAACAAGTCTTCATTTTGGAGATATTCTGACAGTATATTGAGTTTGAAGTAGAGGAAATAATTAGGAAGTTCTGAGGCTGGGAAAGAGCAAAGAGAATAAATATGGAGAGAGAAGAGACAAATTCAAGACAGACCCAGGAGTCCGAATCAGCAAGTCTGAATGATCCTGGGGAGAAAATAGAATCACTTCCAAATTCCTGCCTCGCTGAGTGGCTGGTGGTGCCATTGACTAGGCACCACCAAATAATAATACCAAAAGGGCCACAGGCTTTGGAGGAGTAGCTGCAGGCTGAGCTTTCCAGAACATGCTAGCCAAGGGCAGTGAATCTAAGGAAGCAGAGACAAGCAAAGGAGCATTTCTAGAAGCTGAGAGGATCCATTCCGCAACTGGCCTATACAATGCCTGCATACAAATCATATAAAGGTGCCTCTTGTGAGCAGACCAATTGGAAAAGACCCCTTTTTCCAGGTAGACACAGCCACACAGCTTGGCATTGGTGGCCAATCACCTCCCTGCTGGGTATGGATGTACAGTATGCAAATTGCACAGCCACACAGGAGCTTTGGGACTTCTTTGAGCTTGAGTCTGAGACCTGAGGTTCAGCTCATTGTTCATCAGGAAAGAATCATGCAGGAAATGGAAGGAAGTTGGAGGCTTATCCAGGGAAGGATCCCAGATATTACAGTGAAATCTGTCACCTCTTTGCTCATCTGTAGAAGGGGTTACTACTGGCCTTTCCTGTCACCTCAAGGCACTGAGAGGCCTAAGGGAGAGGATGCATATGAAATTTGAGGCTGTTGTAGCCTCTAAAGGTATTTGGTGTGCTGAGGCTTAGAATCTACCTGCAGGGGAATTCACCCCTCCTCTCCAGGACCCTGAGATTCCAAAGTGTGAACAGGACCTGCTGTATAGATCTGACCATAGTATATGCATGTTTATGTATATATGTATATGGGTGTGTGTGTGTGTGTGTGTGTGTGAGAGAGAGAGAGAGAGAGAAAGAGAGAGAGAGTGAGTGTAAATACATGTATGCACTTGTGTGTGCACTCACATTCAACAGGTGTCTCTGTTCGGGACACACTGAATTTGTATTATTATGCCTGTATTAGATGAAGGATAATTTTTTCTTTTAAAATTTATATTAATTTTTCCTCCCATTCTGTTTGTTTGTTTGTTTTTTCAAGTAGGGTCTTTCTCTAGCCTAGGCTGACCTGGAATTCACTATGTAGTCTCAGACTGGCCTCGAACTCACAGCAATCCTCCTACCTCTGCCTCCCTAGAACTGGGATTAAAGGCATGTGCCACCATGACCAGCTCACCTCTCATTCTTTTTATCAAAAAATTTAAGGGCCTGGGTCCATGACTCCATGGTTAAAGGCACTTGCTGCAAAGCTTGATGGACTGAGTTTCATTCCCCAGTATCCCTATAAAGCTGGATACACAAAGTAGTGCATGCATCTGAAGTTTGTTTATAGTGCCACTAGGCCCTGGCAAGCCCATTCTCATTCTCTCTGCTTGCAAATAAATAAATAAAATAATTTTTAAAGAGAATTTTAATATATAAACATAATTTTGAGTATAATCCCCTCTCCCACCCCTGTTCCACCAAACCTGCTCCTCCTTCCAAGTAATTCCTCTCCTATTTCGATGTTTCATTCTTTTCTAAGGTTGATGGCCTCAAGATTGTTCAGGTCTTATAGAGGTAGCAGCCTCCACTGTGAGGGCATGTAAAAATATTTATTTATTTATTTATTTATTTATTTGCAAGAGAGAGAAAGAGGCAGACAGAGGGAATGGGTGCACCAGGGCCTACAGCTACTACAAACGAACTCCAGACATATGCGCCATCTGTGCATCTTGTTTTATGTGGGTACTGGGGAATCAAACTTGGTCCTGCTTTGCAGGCAAATGCCTTAACCATAAATAAGTTTATTTTTTGTTTATTTGTTTGTAAACATAGAGAGGTAGAGAAAGAAAGAGAGAAACAGAGAGAGAATGGGTACACCAAGGCCTCTAGCCACTGCAAACGAGCGCCAGATGCATGCCCCACCTTGTGCATCTGGGTTTACATGGGTACTAGGGAATCAAACCTGGGTCATTAGGCTTTGCCAGCAAGCACCTTAATTGCTAGACCATCTCTGCAGCCCTGGCTGTTATATTCTTTCTGCCCCCTCTTCTGCAATTTCAGGAAGAATGATGTTTATAAGTTTCTTTTTTATTATTTTGTGTTTTTTTTTTCAAGGTGGAGACTCACTGTAGCCCAGGCTGACCTAGAACTCACTGTAGTCCTAGGCTGGCCTCAACCTCACAATGATCCTCCTACCTCTGCCTCCTGAGTGCTAGGATCAAAGGTGTGCACCACCATACCTGGCTATAAGGGTTTCTTGTTTCTGTGTGTCTTCTCCATTTCTTCTCCTTTTGCTGTTTTCCCTCTCATTTCTTTTTCCCCTCTTTTTTTTTTTCAGCTTAGGTAGTACTATAGTTATGTCCTCTGGCCCAGGACTTGTCACTAACCCTCACCCTGTGTTACATGAAAAGGATGGGGTGCCTCTGTGGGTGAGACTTTGTGGCCTTAGTTACTGTGTAATCCAAAGGGCTTCTGATGACCATGGCCTGGGGCTCGGGGAGGGACAGACGAAATCCTATAGCCTTGCCTTACATCTGAGCCCCCTTACCTGACACCCCATTGCTGGGTGGGACTAGGCATACGTGTGGCTACAGATAGGTTTGCTATGCAGACTAAGACAGATCTCAGTCAGGGACAACTGAGGAGGTTTGTGCATGTCTTGTGAGCAGCTCAAGAGCCAGCCTGCCTGTCTTCTCTCCACAGTCTCAGATGAGAAAAAAGAGGGCTGGACCTGGGAGTCCTACCTGGAGGAGCAGAAGGCCATCACTGCTCCGGCCAGCCTCTTCCAGGACGTGAGTTGGGCAATTTCAACTTTTCAACTAGGAAGAACTTGTCTTCTCAGTCCAGGAGCTCAGACCTTCTGATGTTTTCTGATTGCTGTTCTGACAATCCTGGATGGACTGACAGAAGGGAAAAGCCCAGTACAGGAGAGGGCCCACCATCAGGGGCTTCCCAGGGTGGGAAGAAATGGGGAAGTAGCCCCTAGGCTCACCCATCACTTACAGACTTGTGGATTCTGGTGTCTTTTACCCAGTTTGGCACTGACCTCTGAGCTGGGCCAGAAAGAGAGCCCTTAAGTCCAATCCTGACCCAACCCCTCAGAATAGCTCCTAAGCTCTCTGACCCACTCGGGACCCCTGCAGGACAGACAGATCCTCAACAAGTTGCCCCTTTGAGAACAGCAGGTGGGTGAGGCCTAAAGGCAGCTCCTTCACCCCAAGCCCACTAGGCAAGGATAAGGCTGGATGGAAGCTGGGTCCCCTCCACTCTGTGCGTTGACAGTCCCAGGCAGTCACTCATAACAAGAATGGCTTCAAACTGGGCATGAAGCTGGAAGGCATTGACCCTCAACACCCGTCCACGTACTTCATCCTCACTGTGGCTGAGGTGAGCCAGGGTTGGTAATACATTCCAGATGTCTCCCAGTGTAGCACACAGGATAAAGGGCGGTGGGTGGCGGGAGTAGGAGGAAGGCACTGCCTTAGAAAGCCCAGGGTTCCATTGGATCATAGCTAAAACCAAAGAATGAAAAACCGATGAGGACTATGAGATGGTGGCATTACTGAGTAGCGTATGCTGTCTATGCCCAGGGAGCGTAAATGGTCACAAAGGTTGGGATGCTGGCTTGAGTCAGCAAGGCCCTTGTGCCCTAGGACCTCCCTCCTAGTTACACAGAGAATCAGCCAGATGCACCTCAGGGGCAGGAAGAGCCTACAAAAAAGGCTACTTGCTGAGTCCTGACAGGAGCCATGCTTGAGTGGGAATGGTCAAGGTGGAGCAGCTCAGCAAGTATGGAACCAGCCACCATGTTAAGGACTTGCTGTTAGCTGAGTGGGACCATGACAGAGTATGCTGAGAGGAACAGAGAGAAGGAAAGGTCATCAGAGGACCAGAACAACCTAGAGCCTGTGGCACCTTTCAGATCCTATTCAGTGATCGGGACAGCAGGAAGCTGCTGTAGAATCTGCCATCTTGCACCCAGCACCCAGAGACCACAGGCTAAGCCAGGAGAGGTGAGGCATGGAGATTGTGGCATCTGCTGACAATGGCATCCCTGTGATTCTCCTCATGGCCAGGTGTGTGGCTACCGCCTGCGTCTCCACTTTGATGGGTATTCTGAGTGCCATGACTTCTGGGTCAATGCCAACTCCCCCGACATACACCCTGCTGGCTGGTTTGAGAAAACTGGGCATAAGCTACAGCCTCCCAAAGGTAAGACCTCTCTAAGTTGGTCCTGGGGAGACAGTGGGTCCTCTGCTTCATCCCTTCCCCCATGCCAGTCCTCACTGCAAACCCCATGTTTTCTGACCCTGAACTCTGGCCCCAAGCCAGCCTCTCCATCCCATTCTGACAGGACTGTGCCCTGGAGCTCCTCTGAATGTTGACTAGATCCCATCCTGCTTTTGTGTGTGGGGGTGCTTCATTGTGGGGGATCCTCAGCCCAGCCTCTGCACAGTGTTCTGTTCCTTCCCCTTCGAGGGGCCTAGGTTACAAGGAGGAGGAGTTCAGCTGGAGCCAGTACCTGCGCAGCACAAGCGCTCAGGCGGCCCCCAAGCACCTGTTTGTGAGCCAGAGCCACGTGAGTGCCCTGAGTGAGAGTGGACATCACCCCCAGGCCAGAGTCACTGCCGTGGGCCAGGGACTCTGACTCCTCAGAGTGGAGTGCATTTCTGTCACCTCCATCTTCGTTCTGTTCCCTCCTGTCAGGTGCAAGGGGCATGTCTGAGCAGGGCCAAAAGAGGGCAGGGACAGTTCCATCCCTCTGTCCTCTCTCAATCCATCTTCTATTGCTGTAACAAAATACTCAAACTACATAGTGAATTCCAGGTCAGCCTGGGCTAGAGTGAGACGCTACCTCAAACCACCAAAAAAAACCCCTCAAAACTGGGGACAAAATATATATGTAGTAGGTCTGGGGTGATAGCTTAGTTGGGAAAGTGCTGAGTTTGGTCCCCAGTGTCCACATAAAAATACTGGGTGTGAACTGGGCATGGTGGTGCACACCTTTAATCACAGCACTTGGGAGACAGAGGTAGGAGGACAGCTGTGAGTTCAAGGCCAGCCTAAGACTACATAGTGAATTCCAGGTCAGCCTGAGATAGAGTGAGACCCTATCTCAAAAAAAAAAAATTACTGGGTGTGATAGTGTGTACTTATAAACTCAACGCTGAGGAGACAGAAACAGGAGGATCCCTGGGGCTTGATTGCCAGTTAGTATCACCTAATTGGTGAGCTCTAGGCCAATAAGAGATCCTGTTTCAAAAAAGGTCGATAGCATTCCTGAGGATGACCCCTGAGGTTGTCCTGTGGCCTCTACACACATGTACACACATGTATGCACAAACACACACAGTGTGTTTTTTTAAAGAGAAAAATGCTTATTTTAGCTCACTCTTTGGAAACTGAATGTTGTTGAGCCTCAGAGGAGGGTCTCATGGCAGATGACAGCACTGTGGTGGGGTACTCTGGAAGAGACCACTGGGGAAGTTTGGAAGTCAGAGGGATCCAGGGGCCAGGCTAGCTGTTCTTGTAATGAGGGTTCACTCTGTCAGTCACCAGCCAGGATCCTTCAGGGGATCTCTAGTGGTGATGTTCCCAGACCTCATGCTCTCTCATTAGGCCACACTGGGGACCACACACCTCCAGGGTCACACTCAATTCTTAGTTAGCACTTCCCTGCTGTCCCAGAGGCCCTGACATGTCACTGCTCAGGTATTTTTCCTTCGGTTTGCTCTGCAATTCTTTGACATGAGGTTAACATCTATTCTAGGATATTTCCCCTTCTTTTCTGTTAATATTGAGGTTCTCCTATTCATTCATTCCCAACAACTCACCTCTTATTTTTAATCAGTTCAAGGAAGCTGACTTTATTTAACAGTTAAAATATCTCACATAATCCCTAGCAAAGGGTCTGGGAGATAGGAAGCCCCCTCCCCCATTAAAAATGTTACCATACTGGGGATTGGAGTGTAGCTCAGTGGTAGGTAGCAAGCCTGTCCTCAGCACTCACGTGTGTGAACACAAAATTGCCATAATGAAGGTCCAAGATTCCGGTGGGTAGGGGACTCCACTTGAGCCCCAGAGACGGTCATATCTGAGTTCACAGGCGACTGCTGTCATCTCACCTGCCATTACGACAGGAAAATGCAGATTTTTAAGTCCAACTGTTTAAATTCTGGTCCTGCCATTGACTAGTATTGTGTTCTGGGTCCAATTGTGTCATTTCTAAAAGGGGAATGATAGTGTTTATCTTAGAGAATCTTGTGAAGACGTGAGAAGTGACACTTACGCCTGGTGTGTGGCACATACCCAGCTAATACTGATTCCCTCCCCACTCTATGCTCTCTTCAGGAAAGAAACATGTCAGCCCTGACTTCCCCATCATCCCACCACTGACCCCTGCCTCCTCAGGCCAAGCCTAGCCAGGCTTGCCCAGTAGGGGACAGGTGCCCTCAGCCTGCTAGAGTCTTTGAGTAAAAGTATAGCCTCCTGCTTGTCACTCACCTTCTGCCACAAGTCAGCCTGCGATGGTCAGTGCACCTGGGGAAGAAGTTCCTGAGTGGCCCAGATTTTGGGTTGCGATTCTGCCCATGAGCCGTTCTCATTCCCAGCCTATTTCTCCCTCCCCCAACCCCTTCCTACTGCCAGGCAGTCCTCATGGAGAACTTGCTCCTTCATTTGTCAGGGGTGCCTGGCCCTAGCCGTGGCAGCCCTCTTCTTACCCCTAGAGTCCTCCACCCCTGGGCTTCCAGGTGGGCATGAAGCTGGAGGCTGTGGACCGCATGAACCCATCCCTCGTCTGTGTGGCCAGTGTGACCGATGTGGTGGACAGCCGCTTCCTGGTGCATTTTGACAACTGGGATGATACTTACGACTACTGGTACTGGGGGCCCTCAGACTTGGCCTGTGGAGGAGGGCTTATCAGGGGTAGGAGGTATCTCCTTCGGGCTCTCAGATACCATGGGGGTCTGCCCAATCCATTCCTGACACTGAGATCTTATTTCTGGTGGGGGATAGGGGACTGGCCTATGAATTTGAGCTATGTCTTCAAAAACATAGTTCAGTTTTATATACATCATTTTAAAATTGCCCCATTAAGGGGATGGAGAGATAGCTTAGCAGTTAAGGTGCTTGCCTGCAAAGCCTAAAGACCTGGGTGTAATTCCCCAGTAACCACATAAAGTTAGATGCTCAAAGTGGTACATGTGTCTGGAGTTCCTTTGCAGTGGCTAGAGGCCCTGGTATGCCCATTCTCTCTCCCTCCTCTATCTCTTTCTCTGTGCCCCTCTTTCTGTATCTCTCTGCTTGCAAATAAAATATTTTAAAACTAAAAATAAAATGCTCCATTACAACAAGCAGCCCCATGGCTCGTGCCTCTGCCTTAGCTGCCATGATGTGCTGGAGGTTTTAGTTACTGTGGCACTTTTCTCCCTCTACGTTAGTCACCGTCTCCTTGCCAGTGAGGAAGATGGCAGGAAACCTGATGCCACACTGTGAGCATGGCAGGCTCAGTTCCTCACTGTTTCCTGGGACAATGACATATTCTTGCCTTTCAGGTGTGATCCCAGCAGCCCCTACATCCATCCGGTGGGCTGGTGCCAGAAGCAAGGAAAGCCCCTCACTCCTCCACAAGGTGACCCCACTGCATGGGCCTGGCCCCACCTCCCTGTACCAATACCTCATTAGCATGTCCTTTAGGACAGGTAGGGACGACAGCGTCAATCCTGTGATCTTAAAGGTTGTCCTGCCAAACCTCACCTCTAGTGAGGATGACCACATCAGCAAGCAACAGGGCCCCAAAGCCATGGAAGTGTCCTCTTCATTTCTAAAGTGCCTCTGGCCCTAGTGTAGCAGGGACAGCTTTAGCCGTTAATGTATTCACATAATTCCAAGCAAAGGGTCTGAGAGATAGGGAGTCCCCGTTTAAAATATTTCCGGGCTGGCTAGAGAGATGGCTCAGTGGTTAAGGCACTTGCCTGCAAAGCCTAATGACCTGGGTTCGATTCCCCACTACCCATGTAAAGCCAGATGCATAAAGTGGCACATGTGTCTGGTGTTTGTGTACAACATATAGAGGCCCTGGTATACCCATTCTCTCTCTGTCTCTGTCTCTCTCTGGTTGCAAATAAAGAAATAATTTAATTTAATATTAACATACTGGAGGCTGGGCCTATGGCTCAGTGGTAGAATGCCTGCTTAGCATGTGTGAGGCATTTGATTGGATCCACAACCCCTGCCCATGCACACAAGAATTACTATATTGAAGGTCCAGGATCCGTGTTGGCTATGGGCTCCACTATGTTCTTCAGACAGACAGTTGGAGCAGAAGCAGCAGGGCCATGGGTGATAGGAGCCAGGGTCCCGAGAGCCCTGGGAGTTGCTGCTGGGGTTCTGAGGGACTGGTGCTTTCCGGGACCCATCTGCCTCAGAAGGCTGGTGCAAAGGGCTGGCTGTGGTCTGGTGGGGGAGGTTCTATTCCAAGGGTCTCTGCCCCTTTTGTTCCTGATCCTGGGGACATTGAACTCCCTGATTCACCCGGATGGTTCAGACAGTGTTCTCACCCTCTCCTCCAGACTACCCAGACCCCGATGGCTTCTGCTGGGAGAAATATCTAGAAGAAACTGGGGCCTCTGCTGTGCCCACATGGGCCTTCAAAGTGGTGAGTTTTCATTTATTCTACTCAGGCTGAGTTCATAAGGGTGTAGAGTGTTTGGCCAGATGGAAGAGAGCCCAGGCCTTGCCCTTGGGCAGGACACAGCTTCCCTGTACTTGGGTTCCCTTCTTGAAGCCTCAGTTCTGCCAAGCTGGGCATGAAAGCAACTGTCACCCTACAGCGACCCCCTCACAGCTTCCTGGTCAACATGAAGCTGGAGGCTGTGGACCGCAGGAACCCAGCCCTGATTCGGGTGGCCAGCGTGGAAGACGTGGAAGACCATCGGATAAAGGTGGCTTCGGGACCTAGGGCTGGGGGAGTGGACAGGTCGGTTGGGCAGGAATTCTGTCAAGGGCATGGCAGAAGATAGGAAGCTGAAGATGAATCTCGTTCTCTCATCTGATTTATTCGTGGGCTTGGACAGGTCACTGCTCCTCCCAGATCCTTAATCTTATCATTTATAAAATGGACTTAATCCTTGTCCTCTCCAACCAAAGGATTAAATGGAGATGGTGGATTAAATGGAGCCCCTGGAAAATGTAGGCTGAGATCCATTATTGTGAAGATTGCGTAGAAGCATTTGTCTTCTATGTCAGGATCTTATCCCAGCCCAGGGATACGGGGAGACCTTCCAGCTGAGCTTGGCTCTAAGAACAACCCCTGACCTTTAAGAACCTTTCCTCCCCAGCTCCACTTCGATGGCTGGAGTCATGGCTGTGACTTCTGGATCGATGCTGACCACCCAGATATCCACCCTGCAGGCTGGTGCTTCAAGACAGGACACCCCCTGGAGCCTCCTCTCCGTGGGTACCCTCGGGACACCTTGCCCTATCCCTTCCCATCAATGTCTGGCATTCTTTCCTTCTTATGGCCTTTTCAGGGTTCCCATGTCTAGTGTGAGCTCAGAATCCCTGTCCTTCTTGCCCAGGATGGCCAGCTGTACCAATAAGTACTTGTGGCTTAGAAGCAGGACAGTGCAGGCCCAGCAAAGAATATAAGAACCAACTCTCCCTTCATCAATGATAGGCAGATGTCCAGTGGCTGGAAGAATGGTGGCACCACTTGGCTCAGGGCCCTGTCTCTATGGAACTAATTCCTAGCACTAACCTCTTACATGGAAACTGCCCTCCATGCCCCCCCCCCTGCAGGACTCTATGCTGACTTATCTTCCCCTCCAGGGCCCAGAGAACCTAGCGCTGTCTCACCTGGGAGCTGCCCCCCTCTCGGCTGCAGGAGCCTGCCTCACTCAAGGACCTCCAAATATAGCTTTCATCAACGGTGAGTGAAGGCTTCCTGCCCAGAGACCCATGGGTATTATTCAGGGAAGGTGTGAGCATCTGGGAGTGAGGCCCACCAGAGTTACCTGCATAGAACTAAGGTTGGGGAGGCTCTCTTGGTACAAGTAGATCCATTCACATTAATCCTTCTTCTCTCCAGGAAGTGCCCCACCCCTGGCTGTGATGGCTCTGGCCACGTCACAGGCAAGTTCACAGCTCACCATTGCCTCTCGGGTTGCCCATTGGCTGAGAGAAACCAGAGCCGGCTGAAAGCAGAGCTGTCTGACTCAGAGGCGTCAGCTCGAAAGAAGAACCTCTCAAACTTGTCCCCAAGGAAAAAACCTCGCCATCATGGACGGTGCGGAAGCCAGGGAGTCAGGGCCTGGGCTTCCCCAGGTGTGGGGCCTCATGTCCTCTTGGGTTAACCACTGATCTTCTGCTGTGGCGCTGGTCTCTCTTTCTCCAGGATTGGACGCCCTCCAAAGTATCGCAAGAGTCCACAGGAAGATTACCAGAGTGAGTGTGGGTCCTAAAGTAGTACATGGAAGGAGAGGGTTGATTTCAGGCTTACAGGTATGAGGGAAACTGGCATCATGGCAGGGAAAGGCTGGTAGAGCAGAGGCTAGACATCCAGCCTTGCCACAGCAGCTGGCAGAAAACAACAGCAAGAGTGAGTTCATGCTGGGCGTGGTGGCGCACGCCTTGAATCCCAGCACTCGGGAGGCAGAGGTAGGAGGATCACCATGAGTTCAAGGCCAGCCTGAGACTACATAGTGAATTCCAGGTCAGCCTGGGCTAGAGTGAGACCCTACCTCGAAAAACCAAAAAAAAAAAAAAAAAAGTGAGTTCATGGCTGGAGAGATGGCTCAGTGGTTAAAGGCGCCTGCTTGCAAATCCTGGTGACCCAGATTCAATCTCCCAGTACTCACAGAAAGCCAGGTGCACAAAGAGTTCATTTGCAGGAGCAGAAGCTCTGATACATCTATTCCCTCTCTCTCTCTCCTTCCCTCCATCCCTCCATCTCTCTCAAGTAAATAGATAAGTAAATAAGTAATTTTTTTCTTGGTTTTTCGAGGTAGGGTCTCGCTCTAGTCCAGGCTGACCTGGAATTCACTATGTAGTCTCAGGGTGGCCTTGAACTCAAGGCAATCCTCCTACCTCTGCCTCCCGAGTGTTGGGATTAAAGGCGTGTGCCACCATGCCGGGCTAATAAATAAATTTTAAATGAGTGAGTTCAGCTTACATTTCTGGGAGAAATTAGTGTCTGTGAGCCGAGCTATCTAAAATGCAAGGTCTACCCCTAGTGACACACCTCCTCCAGCAGGGCTCCACCTCCCAAATTGCCACCAGCTGGGGACCAAGTACTCAAAACACGTGAGATTGTGGCTGAGTGGTCAAAGGCTTCCTTGAAAAACACATGAGTCTATGAGGGACATGTCATTCAAACCACCACAGAAATGTCAGGAAGACTGGTGTCTCCTGAGGTCTCTCCCTGGCCTATGGACAGCCGCCTCCTTGCTGTGAACTCACTCTGTCTGCCTTGTGTGTGAGCCAGTGAGCCTGTGTGTGCAGATTCCTGAGCCTGGAGTTCTCATGAATCAGAGGAGAATGATAGTGTTCACACCTCATGTTGTGGTGGTAGGCTGAGGCAAACCAGGTAAAGTACTCCAGAGGCACAGCTAACCACAGGTGTTAGTCAGAATCTCTTGTCCAGAGGATT
>PVHP010019205.1:0-32159 GCA_004024765.1 Zapus hudsonius
TGAAGGAAGAAAAATGGAAGAGGGGCTAAGAAAGAAAAAGGGAAGCAGTGAACACCATCACAGTACTAGGTATTCTTGAAAGATTGTCTCTGAAACCCAACACTATCTTCACCTACCTAAAATCCAAGTATTTACATGGGCTATTATGATTAAGATGGTAAAAATAAAAAAATAGTAAGGAAAACATACCTTTGACCAAAAGACCGCAACTTAGCATAGCATTTTTCTGATGTTAATTACTTAGTTTCAAGGCAGCCAGACCATGGGTCAGAAGGCCTCTTCATGGGCTTCTCACATGTTTCTCCCTAGCTCTCAGCCATTGCTGCTCATTAGCTTTGTGCATAAACTACATAAAGGAAGGGAGCCAGAACCCCAGGGAGGGTACACTGCTGCCAAGATGTACTTTCATAGATGAGCCTGCCAGAGTGATGGACTGCCATCGGTTACTAATTTTCAAAGAACTCAACTTCCTTTCCACTTTCTGACTACTATTATTATGGACAACTAAACCTGTTTCTAAAATAATGTGGCCAAATTTGAAGGGTCTTTGAAAGTAAGCTGCAAACTTTTTTTTGGTAATTTTGTGAGATGCAAAGAATATTTGAGGAAGCCAAAACCATCTGAATTGTAACTTAACTATGACAATAAACAGCTGCTATGGAATTATAAATAAATTCCATGATTATACACAAAAAATAAGTTTAGAATCACATACTGAAAAGTTAAATAACATTCTTTACAACTCCTTCAAAAATGCCCTATCTATGTGACTATAGATTATCCAGAAACCTGTGATATATGTGCTAATATTTGGATGATGTCATGTGCCTTAAAAAATAATAATGCATCAAGAGTATGGAAGTTTTTAGAAGTCACTCATCATTTGCCCTATCTGGATCAGACAAGCTAGGTATGAAGTTTGGTGCTTTCTACATATGTGACCCAGAATAACACTACAGGGATGTTTATTCCAGCCAAGTCCATGGATATGGTAAAGCTATGTGAATCCATCGTGATCTGTCTTACATTAAACTTTGTAAAACATTATCAGTGGGTCAAAACTTCAGACTGCTGAACAATCATCAATAACAAAGCAGGAAGCAAAAGAGAATGCTGACAGCCTTAAGGGATAATCCTACACAGGTCCTCACAGACTGGGCCTTTAAATTACTAGTTACTTTAAAAACAAAATAAATAAGCAAATTTTCTAAAGAAAAGGCCAAGCAACTACACCACAATAAAATGTGTACTAAACTAGGCATGGTGGCTCATGCCTATAATTCAAGCACTTAGGCTCAGGTAGGAAGACAGGCAGAAGTTCAAGGCCAGCTGGGGCTATAGAATGAGTTCTAGGTCAACTTGGGTTAGAGAGATACCTTTAAAAAAATAAAAATAAATTTTCTAAAATTGAATGAACTAAAACCTTTATTAACAAAAGAGTTGACAAATAAGTCATTTAATTAATTGGCTTCTATTTCTAGCCAAGATGGAATAATACAGACCCATTTACTCCCACAGTGGAAATAACCAAACACAGAAAAACAGATGAAATAATTTTCACAACACTGGGACAAAACTTCTATGAAGAGTTTTCAAGACACCAGAAAACCAGGCAATAAAGATGGTTATCCCTAAGAGACAGGAAGCAAACAAGGGAGTTCCTGTGATTGACCTAGAAAGTTACTAGAAACAGGAGACTGATCCGGATCCAGGTCTCTTTTTTAAACTATTGTTCACTTTTTTTTTTAAATGAAGACACTAGCTGGAGAGATGGTTCAGCAGGTAAGGCACTTGCCTCCAGTGCCTAAGGCCCCGGGTTCAATTCCCCAGGACCCACATAAGCCAGACCCACAAGGTAGTGACCCTGGTGTGCTCTCTCTCGTTCTCTCTCTCTCTCTCTCTCTCTCTCTCTCTCTCTCTCTGATTGAAAATGAATTAAAAAATATTTTTAAAAAATGAAGACACGTCAGGGCCAGAGATATAGTACAATGGTTAAATATGCTTGCTTGCACAGCCAGATGGCCCAGGTTCAGTGACTATGTAAAGCCAGATGTACAAAGTAGCACATGAGTCTGGAGTTCATTTGTGGTGGCAGTAGGCCCTGGTGCACCCATTCTTTCTCTCTTCCTCCCTCCCTTCTTCCCCTTCTCTCCCTCTCTCTTTTTCTTCTCAAATAAATATTTTTATTTTTAAAATGAAAGATGTCCTATTAAAAATGGTTGGGGCTAGAGAGATGGCTCAGTAGTTAAGGCACTTGCCTGCAAAGCCTAATGACCCAGGTTTGATTCCCCAGTACCCAACTAAAGCCAGATGCACAAATTGGCACATGTATCTAGAGTTCATTTGCAGTAGCTGGAGGACCTGTTGTACCCCCCCCCCTTCTCTCTGCTTGCAAATAAAATAAATTTAAGTTGTATGGGGATCTATTTTCCAATATACTTATGAATAAAATTATATCACTTACTACATCATCTTGAGAATTCATTAGAAATTTCCCCAAATAAAGGAGAAACTGTGTTTAAATGGCAAAAAAGAAAATGAAATTACTTAAAATAGAACATTAAGGGCTGGGGAGATGGCTCAGCGGTTAAGGCACTTGCCTCCAGTGCCTAAGGCCCTGGATTCAATTCCCCAGGTGTGGCCCTGGTGCTTGCGCTCTCTCTCTCTCTCTCTCTCTCTCTCTCTCTCTATATATATATATATATATATATATATATATATATATATATATATATATGCTAGAAAATGAATAAATATTAAAAAATAATAATAAATAGAACATTAAGCTAGGCATGATGGCACATGCCTGTATCCCAGAGTTTGAGGCCAGCCTGTGCTACATAGTGAGTTTCAGTCCAGCCTGGGCTAAAAGACCTTGTCTAAATAAAAAGAAACCAATAAAACAAACAATAACATGTAACCCTGCCTAAGCTTCTAACAACTAAACTTTAAGCAACAAAATAGCATCACAGACATATATACCCACTGTCCATTCTGAAACTCTTAAGAGATGATGTAAGTTATCTTCCTCATTAAATTCTAAGATTGGGGGGACCAAAAATATTATACCACAAATATTATCAACAGCTCTTTTTAGTCCAATTACTACCTAGTTTCTGGTGTTGCATTTCTACCTAGAACATGTACCATAAGGTTGAATGAAATGATGATAATGTGAGCTGGAGAGTGGTGGTCCATGCCTATAATCATGGCACTCAAGAGACTGAGGCAGAAAGGATGGAAATACAAGGCTAACCTAGTCACATTAGGTTGAGACCTTATCTCAAAAACTAAATAAATAATAAAGACAGTGATAATGGGCACTTATATTCTCTTGAATTCAAAAGGCAACATCTACTACTTTACTACAATGTGTTTTCTGTAGGTTTAGTGTAGATATCCCTTAGTAGATTATAAAAAAATTCCTGTCTGTTCTTATTTTGAGATTTTTTTCCATGCTAATTTGATAACTTGTTAATTTGCTAAACTTTGGCCAAAGCTACAAGTCCATTTACTGAGATGATAGTATGATTTTTTCTTATACTTTATTAGTGGCAAATCATATCATTGATTTTTTTAACATTTAAAGCATTCCTGCAGGCCGGAGAATTTGTCACTTAAGCCATTAATTTCTAGCTTTTCTAATCTAATGCAAATATTTAGGGTTATAATGTCTTCTAAGTACATTTTTACTAAAAATCACTTAGTTTTTTTTGTTGTTTGTTTGTTTGTTTTTGAGGTAGAGCTAAGCCAGGTCAGCCTGAAACTCACTTTTTAGTCCCAGGCTGGCCTTGAACTCATGGTGACCCTCTTACCTTTGCCTCCCAAATGCTGAGATAAAAAGGCAAGAGCTACCACACCTGGCTATCCCTCAGGTTTAAAAAAATATATTTATTTATTTGCAAACAGAGAAAGAGAGAGAGAAAGGGAGAGGGAGGGGGAGGGAGAGAGGGGAGAGAGAAGAGAGAAAGGAGAGAAGAGAGAGAGAGAGAAAGAGAGAGAGAATTAATGGACACACCAGGGCCTCTAGCCACTGCAAACAAACTCCAGATACATGTGTCACTTTGTGCATCTGGCTTTACATGGATGCTGTGGAACGCAACCCAGGTTGTTAGGCTTTTCAGGCAGGTAAGTGCCTTAAGTATTGAGCCATCTCTCTAACTCCCACTTAGGTCTTTATCAGTGTTATTATCTTTTAGTTTTTAAAATGTTTTAAATCTCATTCCAATTTCTATCATGATGCTAACTTCTGTCTAAAAGCGACTCCTTTATATTTTTTATTGAGTCCCATTAGTAGGAAACTTAGTTATGACAGCTCTATTTTTTCATAGCAATTTCTCTTGGCTTCCATTATCACTACTGAAAAGTCAGGTGTCATAATTATTCTTTCTTAGTAATCAGTCTTCTTTCTGCTTGCTTTTAAGAGCCCAGGTGTACCTAGAACTCACTCTAGTCCCAGGCCGTCCTAGAACTCACAGCAATCCTTATACTTCTGCCACCCAAGTGCTGAAATTAAAGAATTCCAGTCCTCTGAGTTTCTGTCACAATGGTGTTTGTCATCTATAGTTCTGTTTGTTGAGACAGGGCTATATATATATATATATATATATATATATATATATATATATATATATATATATATATATATATATATCCCAAGCTGACCTTGAACAAACTAGGAAGTACAGGCTGACAAAAAACTAGCATTCTTCCTGCCTCAATCGTCTCTGTTATAGAATTACAGACTATATCACAATGTCTATCTACTTATTTTAACACATTAAATATATTTATGAAATTCTAATACCTGAGGCCTTTGTATATTCTAGTGTTTATTGCTTCTGCTGGCTCTCACTATTTTATTTCATAATGTGACTGCCACCAACCTTTGAGACTCAATTCATATTCATTGCAACTTTACCTACAGTAATACTTAAGGTCTTGGTGGAAAGTGAGTTCCTCATCTCTCTATTGCTTCTGCCAGAGACCAGAGGTTACTACTAACCTGAGTTATGAGTGAGATTAGTTCCTGGCTTTCTGTTTTCTGACCTAAGCACTTGTTAAAGTTCCTATATGAATACTTTTTGGACATATGCAACTATTATCCCTCTGACCTCATTAAAACAAAGTTAAAGGGAGTTGCTTAAATGTTCTTTAAACTTGGAACTGAGAAATCAGGAAAGTGATTTGCTCATGTAGCAAGTCTAAAAAAAGCAAAAAAAAACAGTAATTATTTGTTCCACAGCAGCCTAATAATTCTCAAAAATTATTGGCGAATGCCTTTGGAAGTAGGAGTAAAATGAGGAAATCACTAGGAGAGAACATCAAACGATGAAATGAGCACTTGTGCAATGGAGGATCCAAAGCCTGGAGGAGGCATTCAACAGCTTTTAATTTGGCCAAATAATCCACTCAGTGAAGAGGAGCCCTTAACTGGAACTGGGGACTCAGAACAAAATATACCCGGAACCAGAATCTTAGGCCCCCAAAGAGAAATGTACTATACGAGTGATTTACATAGAGCTATTAACAACAGTATCTAGCCAACTCAGAAATGTGTATCTAAGTTAACCTATACTGATCTCACTCTCCGATGGAGATTCTGTTTGTATCTTTCAGAATGCAGAGAGAGAATTATGGTCTTCCAACCCTGCCAATGAACCACAGGCCAATAGCTGACACCTGGGCAAGAGATGAGCCACACCAGATCTACCATGAAGGATCCAGATAGAATCCCACAGACAGTGGTGAGATAAGTAAGAGGCCTATAACCACAGCCAATCAGTCAACAAAGAATAAACCAGACAGACAGACAACAACGATTTTCAATGCAACCTAAAGCAGAAGTACAGAGACCCCCTAAGATCTCAATAATAAAGCAGCCTTAATACTCACCCACCATGACTCATGGAACTGAGAGGCAGAGGGGGCTGAAAGACTGTAAGAGACATGGTAGGGGAGAACTGCCAGAGACATTGCCCCCTCAGTAACAACATACAAAGGGGGGTGGAACCGGGTTGACCCCTAGGCTCTCCATAACCCGTACCCTAAAGACTGATCCAGACTGCCCATGGAGAAGGATATCCAGCTGATTGGGGATAGGGAAGAGGGAAATTGGGGAAATGGGGCTACCAACTCATTATTGGCCCATTCAATGTATCTAAATACAGACAATAAAGGAAAAAAAATGTAAAGAAATGAACTAAATAGTAGTGAATGCAATTTCCCATCTCTCTGAAAAAGAACATACCTTGACAGACTGCTAAAGATCTGGTTGCAACTATACTTTATGATATTCTGGGCTTCTAGGATCTTGCTCCTAGTTGTTTTTCCCTGGCCCTTTTCTACTTCATAAGCTAACTCAATACAGTAACTGATTGTGGTCGTTTGAATGTATGTCCCTCAATAGATACAGGAGTTTTATTAAATTCCTGCCTCCAGCATCCTGGCTGGAAGAGATGTCACTTTGGGTGAGTGCTAGAGTTCATCCCTAAGGTGTTACTGGGGGCAGATCTGGAATTCCAGTCTAAAAAAAAAGTATACATCGAACAGTCTGAGCTCTGCCTGAGTCCCCTGCTGTTTGGCTGCCAGAGTCTGCATGCTTTTGGAGGTGCTGGTGTTTTGTTGTTTTTTTTTCCTCTCTGCTTGAATCTGCAAGCTTCAATTAAATCCCTTCTTCCTCTCATAAACTGTGTTTGTTTGGTAGTTCATCCCAGCAACTAAAGCTAACTACAACAGTGATCCACTAGCATTTGTTTAAAATATAATAAGTAGTATAGCAAATTTACAGACTCTTAAAAACCTAATAACTATACAAAATTTAAACTCACCCACTATGACTCAGGGAAATTGTGAAAGAGGGGTCGGAAAGAATGTAAGAGTCATGGGGTGGGGGAGAATAACTAATGCATATGAGGGATTGTCATCATGGATTCAATGGCTTTATCTAAGAACCTATGATACTGAGCATATTGTTATGTTAATATATATAATTCTAAGCCAATAAAAACATTAAAAAATAAAGTAATATAGGATTATATTGCCTCCCTACCCTAAGTAGAGACTGATTGAAGCAGTTTAGGAACAGTTAGGTCCTAAGACTGCCTCTCACACTTTGCTTTGGTACCTTTCCCAACTCAAGTAAAAGGCTAGATGTATTTAAGTTTTTAGGAAACCAAGCCCATATGAAGTCATGGGGATCCCACTGAGTTTACTAACTGTATATTCTCTGGATGCAAAGACTCTTTAAGACTTCTTCCTACTAGTCACAGATTATTACATCCCAAGATTGGAAAATATGTTCCAAGGAATGAGATCAACCAGGAAGACATATCTAAAGATACTGACACAAAGGGTTTGGCAGCAATAAGGTGCAGCCAGATCACTCTACTATGATGGCTGCATTTGGAAGCAACCACTTTTAACCATTGGTGCCTGTGGGTCCGTGGGTTAGTGGAGAAGTTGCAGCAAGCATCAACTCCCTGTTCGTCCATGGAGCTGGGTGAGCAGAGGCTTGGAATAGCTGTGAGCCGACAAGAGACGAGCACTCTTGGGGAAAACGCAGCAGTGGGCAGTTTTCATTTATTGTATAGATAGCAGATGTTTATATAGAGGAGGAGGCAGAGGTAGAAGCATAGGCAGCAAGGAGATTGGTAGGGGCAAGTTCTGTGGGCTTCTCATGAGTTTGATTGGTAGGGGCCAGTACCCTTTGGATACCTATTTTCCATAGATAAATTGAGGGGGCTACATGACATATAGAATGATGTCAGCAGAGGAAATATAACCTTATTGTTTAGGTTTATTATTGCAGCTGGACTAAGTTTAGTCCTTGAATTGCCTGCTTATCTCAGGGCACAGCTGTGGCCTGCCTGAGGGCTGGAATGTCCAGGATTTGGCTAAGATTTATGAGGGTCCTCAGACTGCCTCGACTTCCTTATCAGAAGGAGACAATCCCGGAAGCCTGCCAGACTCAGCAAAACCCTATATCCTCTATGCCCTTTTAGGAGGATACCACAGGTGCCATCTCTCCAGCCCCTAAATGTCCACATTTGGAAAGTCCTATATATTTCTTCCCATATTGTAGTCAGCTTTTCATCTCTTATTCTTAAATATAAGCAGATGATTAAGTATTACCTGTTATTTGCAGATGTTCTAACCTAAGGTACAGAAGCAGTAAATATAGAGAAAATATAACCTCAAAGAAATAGACTAGATCTGTACCAGAAAACTTTTTTTTTCCATAATGCGTTACATTATTTAGTGGGCAAACAATGAGTTGTTATCCCTAATTCCCCAATGCCCCCCCCATCCCCAATCAGCTGGATATCCTCCTACATGGGTCGTCTGGATCAGTCCTTGTGATAGAGGACCATGTATAGCCTAGTATGCAGCCAGGTTCTCCAGGCCCTAGTATGTTGTTACTGAGGGGTACTATGCCTCTGGATAGTCTCCCCAACCACGGCTCTCACAATCTTTCCACCCCCTCTTCCACTCATTTCCCTGAGTAGTGGTGGATGAGTATTAAGGCTGCTTTAATGTTGTGACCTTAGGAGTCTTTGTGTCGAAAATCGTTGGCTTCTGTCTTACTGGCTTATCCTATGTTGATTGAATGGCTGTGGCTGTTGGTCCCTTATTCATCCCGTCATTCTCTGTGGGGTTCCATATGGAGCCTCCATGATATGACTGTGGTGGCTCATCTCTTACCAGAATCTCAGCTTTCTGCCTGTGGTCGGTTGGTAGGGTTAGATGGGCCACAGCTCTCTGGCTGCATCCTGAAAAATACAAACACAATCTCCATCTGAGAGTGAGATCAGTGTAGGTTAACAAATATACACAATTCTGGATTACCTAGATTCTATTTTTAGTAGCCTCCCCGTCAATCGCTCCCATAGTGCATCTTTTCTTGGGAGCCCAAGAGTACAGGATCCAGTGCCTATCACCCTGTACCAGAAAATTTTAATGTGTACTATATATATCAGATTGGTCATTCACTTTGATCCAGAAATATTTAAATACTTACCATGTATCAGACACTGTTTGAGGTGCTACAAAAATAACAGTGTGTGGGGTAGGAGGAAATAGGAAAACATTTACCCTTATGAATCTTGTGTTCTAGTGAGAGAAGAATAATATAGGATGACATAAAGAGATGAAGTTTTTAAAGAGTCATTAGGTAAAGTCTAAGTAAAAATGCCATTTACAAAGATGAGATAATTGAAAGCTACTAATAAAAGGACATTCATAAAATTAAAAGTACCCAGAAATTAAAAGATGATAGCAAAAGAGAAAGCTCAATAGGAAGCTTCAAAGATAATCTGAGGGAAATTTCTAGAAAGTGGGTAATATTCAAACAAAAGTTCCACACAGAGAGAAAACAGAAAGCAGTCAATTAATTGGTTTAATAAAAGTTCCCAGAAATGATGAATTTGAGTTTGTAAATAAAAAGGGCTGGCTGAGTAACCAAGACTATGAAAGAAAACAGAATCGTGGCAAGGCACATCATTTCAAAAAATACTGGAATTTGAAATTTTTACAAGTTTTCAGCAGTAAATAGGTGAGGAGAATAGGCCACATATAAAGGATCAGAAATCAAAATAGTTTTATATTTCTATTATCAAGTACAAATGTGAAATGTTCTCCATTGGCTCACATTTAAAAATTGCTCCTCAGCTATTTGTACTGTGTTCAGAGGTTATGGAACCTTTAGGAGGTGAAGCCTTGCTAGAGGAAGTGGGTCATGGGGTGGGTGTGCTTGAGATTTTATAGCTCGGTCTTACTTCCTGAACCCTTCCTGCTTTCTAGTCCAAAAAGTTATGAAGAAGTCTCAGCCACACACTCCAGTAGGCATGAACTTCATCATACAGAAGTAGAAACACCACTTGCCAATAAGAGACAAAGCTGTGTCAGTAGAGGAGAGAGGATTTGACTCAAGCAGGTCAAGCATGGGTTTCCCCAAAAAAGCATTGGCCCTGAGCCTTAAGTGGCAAGGGGTTTTATAGTTGGGTACAGAGATGTACATATGACAACAAGCATGCAAGTCACAAGATTCATTAGCTATGACAAACAGAAATTTATCCAAAGATTTACAATGGATTCTGGGAAGTAAGGATAAGCCAACCATAAACAAAGGAGTGGCACCAAATATTCCTCTCTCGTCTTGTCCAGATGGTTTCTCATTTTGTTTCATGTATGATTTCTTTCTAATCTTTGGGCCTTTGTGAGGATTGTGTTTTAAGTGTGATGATAATAATAACAAATTGAATAGACATAATAAAATAATGATAATGTGATGTGAGAAGTATACTGAAACAATAATGTGTGAGGAAACAGTAAACACAAACTAAGCACAACTGAAGGATGAAATGTTAAGTATAAGAAATGTTAAAAAGTTTATTAAATATAATAGGTATAGATAATGTTAAAGTGTGAAAGAGTTTTAGTTGAAAATAATAAGGCTAAAGTGTGGAAATATTTTAAGTATTAAAAACGGATTTACTATTGTTAAAGTATTGTTAAATAAGTAGTTTGAGTTACAATTTAAATGTGCAAAAAGTTAGTAATAACAGTAAAATATTTAGGAATATTTAGGAGCTTAAAAGTATTGATTGTCAATATATAGCTAGAGTGTTTCTTTACCATATATTATATGTCAATGTAATAGTGTGATAACAATATTGTTAAAATGTAAAAAGAGGGGGCGGAGCATGATGGCAAAAGGGGGCGGAGCATGATGGTGGACAAGTAGAAGCCTCGCCAAGACTCTCTCCATAAAGGTTTGATTTTCCAGCCGGGATCCAAACCTTGGAACCCAACTGGCCCTGAACCAAAGTCTACTGTCTCCCCAGCTCTAGCACCAGCCAGGACAGGATTCCTCAGCGGCTTTTTTTTTTTTCTCTGTTCCTCTGCGGAACAGAGAGTCACCCTTCCCCCACCCCAAGTTCCCGCCATCGCCACTGTCTCCTCTCCGGTGATTCCGGAACCCTTCCCGGCTGAGCACCTTTGCCTGCCGGGGCCCCCTCCCTCAATCCTCCTCCAGGGATTCTTGGGCGCACTTCTCCCTGAGTCCCCACCCACATACACAGGCAGAGCGCCTTGGGCAAGCTGAACCCACTCCAGACCGCAGCTGCTGGGAGGGGCCAGGCCTCAGGCACCTGGGAAACTCTGCCAGTGCGGGGAGGACACAGGCAGCTTCAGTGGGTACCAGGGACCACGCATCACTGACAGGAGGGCACAGTCAGCTGGGAAAACACTGGGGTCTATAGTTCGGGGTGCTGGGAATGTTTCTACTACAGCATTCCAACGTGGGACAGAGGCCTAGGTGGTAGATCTAAGACTAAACAGTCACATACAGAGGGATCCAGACAGGTAAAGATCTAAGCCTCTCTTGGAACAGAACACCCCAACAGGAAAGACCTCTGTTTAAAATCAAACCTGGTGATCTTTCCACTGGAAGCAAAGCGGGCTGAACAGCACTCCCCAGGGTGCCTGAGTCCCACTCCCCTACCTGGACATGGGTAGAAACCAATGAAAAAACCCACACAAATCAAAGATGCGACTCCCCAACTCAGGGCCCCTAGTCCCATTATGGAGCAGGAAAGTGGCAAGGGAGTAGAGGCAGTACATATACAATCACAAAGAGAGAATAATATGACTCCTGACTCTACTAAAGAAAAAAAATATTATTAGAATGTGTAAAATATCCTAAACATATGCATAGAAAATACCATCAGTTTGTATGCTAACTTAAAAAAATTAATAAAAAGGGGATAATGTTCCAAACCTGGATCATCACAGTTATATAATTTGATAAATTTAACTAGAAACATTGCATTATACACTGAATTACATGAAATTATGGTTTATAAGTTATACTTTAATAAATGTTTTTCAAATTCTCAGGACAGAAGAAAGTAGAATAACAATACAAGGATGGGAATATGTAAACAGCAAGAGAAACCACCCTTGATAATTGTAGAAGCTAGATGTTCAGTAAGCTTTTACATTCCTTCTATATTTAAAGTTTTTATAACTTAGTGATAACTCAAAAAAAATAGATATATTCCTAGGAATTCCAAAACTTTACAAGGACAAAATTTGCTTCCCTGTCTCCTTGAAGTATTTGGAGAAATTGTTTAAAATTTTACATGACATAGAAGGAAACATAGAAAACAGTATTAGATTTCTTTATATATGGTATACCATAACTATTTTTAACATATCTATTTATTTCAGACATTAGTGTCACTGCCTGTAGAAAAACAACAAGGCAGTTTGCCAAAATTAGGTTAATGCAAATTGCTTTCTCAGACACCAAACCTGTTACAGCACAGATTTGAATGAAGATTTTGCAACTATTTTGTTTTTGTTTGTTTGTTTGTTTGTTTGTTTTGGTTTTTCGAGGTAGGGTTTCACTCTAGCCCAGGCTGACCTGGAATTCACACTGTAGTCTAGGGTGGCCTTGAACTCACAGCGATCCTCCTACCTCTGCCTCCCCAGTGCTGGGATTAAAGACATGTGCCACCACGCCCAGCTGATTTTGCAACTTTTAACAGATTCCAATTTCCAAGAAATTAATTGTTTTGGGGGGGGCGGAGCAAGATGGTGGACAAGTAACAGCATCGCCAGGAATCCCTCCGTAAAGGTTTGATTTTTCCAGCTGGGATCCAAACTTTGGACACCTGCCAGACCTGAGCCTGGATCCTCCCTCACCGCCCCAGCTCCTGTGCCAGCGCAGACGGGGTTCCCCAGCAGCTCTCTGCTCCACAGATGAGTGGAGAGCTGAACCCCACCCCACCCCAAGCTCCCACCATTGTCCCCTCGTGGCAGGGTCCTAGCCCAGCCGATTTAGTGGCTTCCCTTCCTGGGGCTCCCCTCCCTCCAGTACCTGATCCTCAGGAACATTTCTCTCCACATACACAGGCAGACGCGATCCATGGGCAACCTGACCTAGCTTGGTTCCAGGGCCAGACCTGAGGCAGATACCTGGGAACATGGCCAGAGCCGGTTCAGGCAGGTACCTGCCAGGAAGGCACGGCTGTCTCTCCGTGGAGGTTTGATTTTCCAGCTGGAATCCAGGCCCCAAATCACAGCCAGACCTGAACCCAAGCTCAGCCTCTCCCCAGCGTCGGGACCACCACAGGGTTCCCCAGCGGCTCTCTGCTCTGCAGGGGAACACAGAGCTGAACCCTCCCCCACCACAAGCTCCCGACATTGTCTTCTCCCGACGGTTCTGAGCCTGCGCCACTGATTCAGCAGCTTCCCCTCTTGGGGGTCCACCTCACTCTAGTACACGATCCGCAGGTGCATTTCTCTCCACAACCACCCCCACATATACAGGCAGACACCATCCTTGGGCAACCTGACCTAGCTTGGTTCCAGGGCCAGATCTCAGGCAGTTACCTGGGAACCTCGGCAAAGGCTGGTTCAGATGGCCACCTACAAAAAGGGCACAGGCGGTCTCGGTGAGTACCAAAGATCATGCACCACTGCCAGGAATAAAGTGGGCTGAATAGCACTCCTCAGGGTGCCTGAGTCCCACTCCCCTACCTGGACATGGGCAGAAACCAACGAAAAAAAACCCAGAGAAATCAAAGACTGAACTCCCCAACCCAGGGCCTCTAGTCCCTTTATGGAACAGGAAAGTAGCAAGGAAGTAGAGGCAGAAAATATACAATCGCAAAGAGAGAATAATATGACTCCTGACCACAACTGCAATGCAACCATGAAGCAGTTAATGGCTGATATGGAAATTTTGAGAAAAGACATGAATAAGATGAAGCTTTCTAACTCAAGCATAGACTCCAGACTGAATTTAATGGAGAGAAATATGAATGAATTCAGAAACACATTAAGTGAATTGAAGATTAATCAACTAACAGAAGAACTAGAAAATCAATTGATTAAATTTGATGAGGACTTCAGAAAACTTAAAAATAATTTTCAGGAATTCCAAGCAAAAACAAAAATAGATTGGAAATTGGATCTCACCAAAGAATTAGAGACTATAAACAAAATTATAGCAGAAACAAATAATGAAAAGGAAATGTTAAAAACCTACCTAGAATCTGTCAGTCCCAGAGTTGACAATCTGGAGGACAAACTCTAAAAAGTTGAAGACAAGTCAGAAGGAATTAATAAGGATGTCATAGGTTTCAATAAATTCAAGAAATCAAGACAGCAAAATTTAAGGGATCTATGGGATACAATAAAGAGGCCCAATACTAGAATCATGGGGATCATAGAGGGAGAAGAAGCCCAGGCTAAGGGCATAGGAAATATCTTCAACAGAATTATTCAAGAAAACTTCCCCTATCTAACAAGAGAAAGCCCACTCAAATTTCAAGGGGCCAAGAGGACTCCAAACAGACAGGACATGAAGAGGAATTCTCCAAGACACATTTTAATTAAAATGCCTAACATAGAAAGCAAAGAGAAAATACTCAAAGCTGCTAGAGAAAAGCAAACCGTACCTTACAGAGGAAAAGCCATCAGACTTACCTCAGACTTCTCATTAGAAACCATGAAAGCCAGAAGGGCTTGGAATAATGCTTTGTCTGGGCCGAAAGAAGTATGGCTTTCAACCTATACTACTGTACCCAGCAAAGCTATCCCTCTTAATAGATGGAGAAGTGAAAGTGTTCCATGAAGTAAACCAGCTCTATGACTATTTGAAAACAAAGCCAAAATTTCAGAAGATCCTGCAAGAGATACCCTACACAGAAGAAACAAGAAATCTACTTCAGAAGAGTACCAGAGATCAGCCACGACAATCACAGTCAGTGCACTTATAACAGCAGCACAGACAACAACCCTTCATCATGGCAGGGCTTAAAGCAAACTCACAGTTATATCACTGAATATAAATGGACTTAACTCCCCTATAAAAAGACACAGACTTGCAGGGTGGATCAGAAAAATGAACCCTTCCATCTGCTGCCTCAGGAAATGCACTTTACCTCTAAAGACAGAAATCCTCTTAGAGTAAAAGGATGGAAAAGAGTTTATCAGGCATGTGGAAGTAAAAAGAAAGCAGGTGTGGCTACATTAATCTCTGACAAATTAGACTTTACACCAAAATCAATTAAAAAGGATAAGGATGGTCACTTCTTACTCATCAAAGGAATGATCCAGCAGGAAGATATCACCATCATTAACATATATGCACCAAATTCGGGAGCAACACAGTTCATAACGGACACCCTATTCAAAAATAAAGCAGAAATAGACTCTATATCCATCATAGTAAGAGACTTTAATACACCTCTATCTGCTCTAGACAGATCAACCAAAGAGAAGATCAGCAGGGACATAATGTAGCTTAATGACACCATTGACCAGCTAGGGATAACAGATATTTACAAAACATTCTACCACAAAGACACAGAATATACATTCTTCTCAGCAGCCCATGGGACTTTTTCTAAAATTGATCATATCTTAAGTCACAAATCTTCCCTAAACAAATTCAGGAACCATATGGATCAGAGACCTTAATATAAATCCGGTAACCCTGAACACCGTGTGAGAAAAAATAAAAGGAACTCTACATGAAATAGGAGTTGGAAAAACTTTCCTGAGCAAATCTCCAGCAGCCCAGGAAATACGACAAACACTTAACCAATGGGACTTGATCAGGCTCAAAAGCCTCTGTACAGTCAAACAAACCATACTCAGAGCCAATAGACCCCCTTCAAACTGGGAAATGATTTTCGCCAGCTACAACTCAGACAGAGGACTAATTTCCAAAACCTACAGAGAACTAAAAAAATTGATAACAAAAACCCAAAATGCCCCCTCTCAAAATGGGGTACTGATCTCAACAGAGAATTCACGGAGGAGGAAACACAGATGGCCTTGACTCATTTTAAAAAGTGCTCAGCATCCTTAAGCATCAGGGAAATGCATATCAAAACCACAATGAGATCAGAATGGCAATCATAAAGAAAACCAATAACAATCGTTGCTGGCGAGGATGCGGGGAAAAAGGAACCCTCATTCACTGCTGGTGGGATTGCTAACTTGTTCAACCGTTATGGAAAGCAGTGTGGAGACTCCTAGACAGAATGGACATAGAACTACCAATGGCCCCATCTATTCCTCTACTAGGCATCTACCTACAAGATGCCACTTCTCATTGCAGAAAATTTTGTACAGCTATATTTATAGCAGCTCAATTCATAATAGCCAATAATTGGAATCAACCCAAATGCCCATCCATGGAGGAATGAATAGCGAAACTGTAGTATATTTAGATGATGGAATTCTACTCAGCTGAAAGGAAAAATGACATATGAAATTTAGGAAAAAATGGTTTGACTTCGAGCAGATTTTACTAAGCGAACATTCAAAAGAACAGAGAATTGAATGCCACATACTCTCCCTCATATGCGGTCCTTAACCAAGATAACTGTTTTGTTTATGCAGACTAGTAGAAAGAAGTGAGAGGTTACAGCAGGGGAGAGGGGAATGGCTTAAATAGGAGGCATAACCAAATTAGACTCAAAAACAAAATCCTCACGAGCATACTGTAACCTAAAGAGTAAGTAGTGGGTGTCCACTGGTAAGAGGGGCCATGAGTAGTAGAGGAGAATGTCTAAGTCTGTGAATAATTGAGTAGTCTGATAGCCCTGGGTCCCGGGCACTGGTCCCCACCCTCACTGAGCTGTTAACCAAAGTGATCCATGAGGTTCCAAAAACAAGACATAATTCTGTCAAGGCTCTTGAATGCCCTCCCCAGGCCTGAGACAAAACCCTGTTGCTGAATAAACCACAGAATGCCATCGATCAACATCGAGAGTCCCTTCGAGGTCTGGAATGGTAACCAGCCCCCAGATGGCAGTTAGTGCAGTGCTGGAAGGCACTACACAAGCTGCCAGGGGAAGCAGATCAATGATCGCTGGAATAAACAGACCACTGGCATGAAACACAGTCTGCGGCCATGAGTAGGCTGACCACACCTCCTACTGGGAGAGAACAGCAAACCAAGAAAGGAGTACTTGTGCTATGGAGGAGCCTGGGCATGGGGGAGACAATCAACAGCTATTAAATTCGGCAAAATATTCCACTCAGTGAGAGGGAACCCTTGATTGGAACTGGGAATTCAGGGTGATATGCCCCGGATCCCATACTCTTGGGCTCTCAAGACAAGATGTACTATGCGAGCAACTGATGAGGAGGCTACTAAAAATAGTAGCTAGGTAATCCAGAATGTTATATATATATATATTATATATTATATATTATATATTATATATTATATATTATATATTATATATTATATATAGATTGTTATATATAGATTGTATTGTATGTATATGTTATATATGTTTTATATATAAATATACATATATATATATAGTTAAGCCATACTGATCTCACTCTTCAATGGAAATTGTGTTTGTATTTTTCAGGATACAGCGAGAGAGTTATGGCCCATATAACCCCACCAATCAACCTCAGGCTGAAAGAGGAGATCCTGGGAAGAGATGAGCCACCACATTCATATCATGGGGGATCCATATGAAACCCTGCAGAGAATGACGGGATGAACATGGGACCCACAGCGACAGCCATTCAATCAATACAGGATAAGCCAGTGAGACAGAAACCAATGATTCTTGACACAAAAATAAGCTCACAACATCAAAGCATCCTTAATACTCACTCACCACGACTCAGGGAACTGAGTGTAAGAGAGGGTGGAAAGATTGTGAGAGCTGTGGTGGGGGAGAATATCAGAGGTATGGCATCCCTCAGTAACAACACACTTAGGTCAGGAGAACCCGGCTGAAGACTGGGCTATCCCTGGTCCCCTACCTGAAAGACTGATACAGATGGCCCACAGAGGAGGATATCCAGCTGACTGGGCATGGGGAAGGGGGCAATGAGGAATTGGGGATAACAACTCATTGTTCGCCCACTAAACAATGTAACTCATTGTGGATAATAAAAGAAAAAAAAGAAATTGTTTTGTAGCTCTCGTCTCCTCATATGCAATATATGAGAATTGGTCGACTGCATCTACATTCTCTATTATGACTGCCATCCTGTGATTCTAGAACTTGCTTACTAGTGTTTACCAATATGACTTTTTTCTGTACCATGGGATATGCATTAAGGTTTAACTAGGTCATGGATAGAGACATAGGCAAGAGTTAAGTGACAAAAATGTGTTAGATCTGTATGTGGTATGGAATAAAGGTCAACAGTAAGGCCAGGAAGCTAGAAAGGACCTATGAAAAATGGAGGGGAGGGGACTTAAGAAGGGCATAGTAGATATGTAAGTAGAGGGACAGAACATTGGAAATGTAATGGTCTATGTTTGATCAGGGGAGAGGATGGAAAAGAGGATAGAGTGGGAGAGAGATTAATTAAAGCTTAAGATGTTATGAGTAAGCCATATGGAAACCTACTTCTTCCCCAGCTAATAATATGTGTTAAAAAGAGAATGTTTGGGCAGAAGCGTTTTGTGGAGGTAGATAATGTTGGGCCCAGAAAATATAGATTGTTATTAGAAAAATGTTAGTACCATGGCTGGGATACCTTCCAGGAGATTGGTGGTCAGAGAAGCCTTCGGTGCCCCCAAAACATTACAGGCCAAAGCTCTTGATTGCTCACCAGAACTAGATGGTAAGACCCTATTGCAGAAGACTCCACATGCTTGAGGTGCAGGTCACTGAAAATCAAGCTGGAGAGGAGCTGGAAGCTTCCTCCCTGTTGACTAGCTTATAAGGATGCTGGGAAAGAGCTGTGCAGCCTGTTGGGGGAAAAGTCATCAATGGTGTTAACCATCAGTGAACCCTGCAAGCTTTACAGATGGCCAGCCAGACCAAATGTACCAACTGGTGCAATGTTGGCATGTATTTTTTGGTGGAAAACAACAGCTCTCTGATTGAACATGAGGCCCACTCCATGGGAGAGAATTTGTGCCTAGTACTAAAAACCTAGTCAAAAGCCTATGGCTGGGGAGGTCATAAGCTCTAACAGGGAAACTACTACTGTTGTCTGGCTAAATGCATATATTATGCCCACCAAAGTGTCCTCCAAACACTTGTGTTTGTGCCCACGTATCAATGCCACTCTCATTTTTGGTTAGAGAAGCTTCACTTTTCAGATTGTATTGACCATTGGGGTGACTCAAAAGTGCATAATTCTGAGAAGGGACAGTGGAGTGTTCAGCATGAAGTGCAACATCCCTATCACAACCAACAAGAATCAGGAACCATTGTGGAAGAGAATGACAGCTTACAATGCAGTTCTCCAGACATAAAGTGGCTGTTGCATTCATGACCTCACAGTGGCTGATGAATGACTTGCATAATAGGAAGAAAAGATGATGACATTAAAATAGAAGAGAGTCTAGTTAGTTGGAATGCAGAAAATGAAATTGAACTTATATTTTATATCAAATGCAAAAATAACCTAAACGCGATATAGATATAAATTTAAAATCAAAACCCATCAAACATTTGGAAGAAGGGGAGTAAATATTGTGATGTTGAACTAGGCAATCCTTTCTTAGATATAACACCAAAAAGCACAAGTAAATTGACCATAAAAATTTTTAACAAGAGCCAGGCGTGGTGGCGCACCCCTTTAATCCCAGCACTTGGGAGGCAGAGGTAGGAGGATCACCATGAGTTCAAGAACACCCTGAGACTACCTAGTGAATTCCAAGTCAGCCTGGACTAGAGAGAGACCCTAACTCGAAAAACAAAACAAACAAACAAAAAAATTAACTATTTATGATTCAAAGGATACCAGACCAAAAGACACCCACAAAATGATAAAAAAATTGAAAATCAAAGATCTGATATGGAACTTGGATACAGAATATGTGAAGGACTTGTACATATCAATAATTCATTTTAGGTTTTAGTTCCAGATGGTGAACTAGAAGCCACGCAGTATCCCCAGGGGAACAAAGGTTAGGGTTTTTAGCTGTGATCCAGGCCGTGGATGCAAGCAATAGCCAGGACCTCGACTTTGGACACTTTTCTTTCCAGCAACAGATTATTCGGATTGGAACCCTCATTGAACATAAGAGCGCACCGGAGGCAGTGAGTACAACAGCTCAGCCGTCAGGACCTGCTCCGGTGGTCTGAGCCGCCCGCCTTCCTTCCACCCCGGGGCACTAGCCGGCCAGCTTCCTGCCAACCGGGGGCCTGAGGCTGCTACTTTCCTGCCACCCCGGAGCCAGAGCCGCCTGCCTTCCCGCCCATCTGGGGATAAAGCCAGCCACCTCCCCACCCCCTAGACCCAGCTGCCTTTAGTGCCTGGTCAGGCTGTTTCACTGTCCCGTGTCCAGCTGCTTTCATGTCCGGGGAACCGGCTCCTCTCCCATCCCAGGACCAGGCTCCTTACCCGCCCCACGTCCCACCTGCTTTCCCATCAGGGACCAACAGCTTTTTCCCCCCAGGACCGGTTGCTATCCCACCTCAGACCGGGCTACTTTCCCAACGCTGGAACCGGCTGCTTTCCGACTCTGGGATGGCAACCTTTTCGGCCCAAAAAGGCTGCTTTCCCACCGCTGCACCTTTCCAGTGCTCAGATATTTCAAAGTCATCCCACCAACCACATCAAGTGGAATCAAAATGGGTAGACCTCAACACAAGAATATTACACCAGCTGAGGAAACCGTGCCAAATGACATCAACAACACAACTAAAGGGAGAGAGCAGAGAAAGGGCCAGAGTAACATGATACTAAACCCTGATCATACTGGTACAGATCCTAAGGAGAACTTAATGTAAGTCATGCAAGAAAAGATGGACCAACATAATGAAAGGGTACAAAGTCAGCTTATTATCTTTGCCACCAGGCTTAATATAATGGAGGAGAACCAATTGTAAGTCAGAAGAGACATATCAGAACTAAAGCAAGCCAGCAAACTGATGGTATCAAAAACAAGCTTTCCAAATTAAACGAAGACATCTGCAAATATAAAAATGACTGTCAGGAAGAAGTAAGTAAATCAAACCTTGAAATGAAATCACATCTCAACAGGATGATAGAAGCAACCCACAAAGAAGTTGCAGAAAACAAAAAACATATTGAAATAATAAGACCATCCCTAGAATCTCTTACCAACAGGATCAATCACTGGGAAAACAGAACCTCGAACATGGAAGACAGAACAGAGGAGAATTCCAGGGAAATCAGAACCTTGACAAAATTCAAAAGAGCAAGTGAACAAGACTCAAGGGAAATATGGGATACCATAAAAAGACTTAATCTCAGGATCATAGGGATCCCGGAAGGAGAAGAAAACCAAATGGGGGAATAGAAAATATTTTCAACAGAATTACTCAAGAAAACTTTCCATACTTGGCAAGAGATAGTCCTGAACAACCAAAAGAGATACAGAGGACCCCAAACAAATTGGACCAAAGGAGGAACACTCCAAGACATATCTTAGTTACAATGACAAACAATGAGGATAAAGAGAGAGTCCTTAGAACAACGATAGAAAGGAAACTCACAAATAAAGGAAAACCCATCAAAATCACGTCAGACTTATCCATAGAAAATTTAAAAGACAGGAGAGCTTGGAACAAAGCGATTCTAGGCCTAAAGAAGAAATGATTCCAACCTAGACTACTCTACCCAGCAAAGTTATCCATCATAATTGATGAAGGAATTAAAGTATTCCATGAGACTAATCAGCATTACAATTACTTGAGCACAAAGACAAACCTTCAAAAGATACTTAATGAGATATCCCAGACAGACGAAACAAACAACCAACCCCAGGAAAGGAACAGAGAACAAGCAAGGTAACACCAAAGAGATAACAACAACAGCTCAGATACCAACCTCCATATTCTCTCCAACATGGCAGGGTTTAAAGCAAACCTCACAGTTATAACTTTGAATGTAAATGGACTAAGCTCTCCTATAAAAAGACACAGGATAGCAGGTTGGATCAGGAAAATGGACCCTTCCATCTGTTGCCTTCAAGAAACACAACTTATCGCTAAAGACAGTAACCTACTGAGAGTAAAAGGGTGGAAAACAATTTTCCAGGCATGTGGGAAGAATAAAAAAGCAGGTGTGGCTACTCTAATATCTGACAAAATAGACTTTAAACCAACAGCAATAAAAAAGAACGATGATGGCCACTTCCTACTCGTCAAGGGAACAATACAACAAGAAGACATCACTATACTAAATATGTATGCACCAAATGCAAGGGCCTCTCAGTTCATTGGGCATAAATTACTCAAAAGCAAAGAAGATATAGATGCCAACACCATTATAGTAGGAGACTTTAACACTCCACTGTGATCCCTAGAAAAATCATAAAAACAATAGACAAGCAGGGAAATCAAGCTGCTTAATGGCACCATAGAAAAACTAGGGATAACAGACATCTACAGAACATTCCACCCCAAGAACACAGATTACACATTCTTCTCAGCAGCACATGGAACTTTTTCCAAAATTGACCATATACTGGGCCTGTGGTAGTTTTGAATGAATGTCCCCCAAAAGAATTAAGGTTTCATTAAAATTATTAATTGTCTCCAGGCTTCTGGCTGGAGGAAGTGACACTGGCCTAGCCTCCTGGGGACTGACCCTTTCTAATTTGGATGTAAAATAGTAAGGATAGACATGCAAAAGAAGAGCCAGAACCCTGGTCTGGAGA
The DNA here is from genome assembly GCA_004024765.1 of Zapus hudsonius. Lineage (NCBI taxonomy): Eukaryota > Metazoa > Chordata > Mammalia > Rodentia > Dipodidae > Zapus > Zapus hudsonius. The sequence goes on from PVHP010019205.1 coordinate 22,646, forward strand.
TCTGCATTTTGTGAATCACAGTGTGTTACAGTGTGCTTGCTTGGTGTGGGTGCTGGGCTTCAGTCTCCTGAAGGTGATCAATGCCTTCAGCAGAGTGGAAGGATACAAAATTAACACACAAAAATCAGTAGCCTTTCCATATACAGAAGACAAACAATCGGAAAAAGACATCATAGAAACTGTCCTGTTCTCTATATCCTGAAATAAAATCAAATACCTGGGAATATCACTAACCAAGGTAGTGAAAGACTTAAATAAGGAAAATATTGAAATGCTCAAGAGGGAAATAGAGGAGGATGTGACAAGATGGAAAGATATTCCATGCTCATGGATAGGGAGAATCAATATAGTAAAAATGGCAATCCTGCCAAAAGCAATCTACAGATTCAACACAATACCAATAAAAAACCCAACCTCCTTCTTCACAGACATAGATAAAATAATCTCCAAATTTATTTAGAAGGATAAGAGACCTTGAGTAGCTAAAACAATTCTGAGTAAAAAAAATTATGCAGGAGGTATCACCATACCTGACTTTAAAACATAATACAAAGCCATATTAACTAAAACACCATGGTATTGGCAGAAAAACAGTCTGACCAGTGGAATAGAATTGAAGACCCAGCCTTTAATGCAAGTAACTTCAGCTTCTTATTCTTTGACAAGGGTGCCAAAAATGTTAGCTGGGCTAAAGATAGCATATTCAACAAATGGTGCTGGACAAATTGGATAAACATATGTAAAAAAATGAAAATAGACCCACTCCTTTCACCATGTACACAGATCAACTCCAAATGGATCAAAGACCTCAATATCAAGCCTGTAACCCTGAACACCCTGGAAGAAAAAGTAGGAGGAACCCTACATGAGATAGGAGTAGGGAACAACTTCCTGAGCAAATCTCCATTAGCCCAGGAGGTGCAACAGTCACTTAACCAATGGGACCTGATCAGGCTCAAAAGCTTCTCTGTACAAAAACATCATTCTCAAAGTCAATAGACCCCCTTCAAACTGGGAGATGATTTTCGCCAGCTACAACTCAGACAAAGGCCTAATTTCCAGATCCTAGAGAGAACTAAAAAAAAAATAATAACAAAAACCCAAAATGCCCCCTCACAAAATGGGGCTCTGATCTCAACAGAGAATTCACAGAGGAGGAAACACAAATGGCCTTTTCTCACCTGAGAAAGTGCTCAGCATCCTTAAGCATCAGGGGAATGCAAATCAAAACGACAATGAGATACCACCTTTCCCCAGTCAGAATGGCAATCATGATGAAAACTAACAACAATCGTTGCTGGCAAGGATGCAGGGGTAAAAAGGAACCCTCATTCACTGCTGATGGGATTGCAAACTTGTTCAACCGCTATGGAAAGCAGTGTGGAGACTTCTGAACAGAATGGACATAGAACTACCAATGGACCCAGCTAAACCTCTACTAGGCATCTATCCACAAGATGTCACATCTCGACGCAGAAACATTTGTATAACTATATTTATAGCAGGTCAATTCATAATATCCAAGAATTGGAATCAATCCAAATGCCCATCCATGGAGGAATGGACAGCGAAACTGTGGTATATTTACATGATGGAATTTTACTCAGCTGAAAGGAAAAATGACATATCGAAATTTAGGAAAATATGGTCTGACTTCCAGCAGATCTTACTAAGTGAACAATCAAAAGAACAGAGAATTGAACGCTGCATATTCTCCCTCATATGTAGTCCTTAACCAGGATAACAGTAAACTCCAAGCAGACTAGTAGAAAGAAGTGAGAGGTTATGAATGAGGGGTAAGGGATGGGGGGAGAGGAATGGCTTAAGCATGAGGTTAAACCATATTAGGTTCAAGAAAATAAAATCCTCACGAGCATACTATAATCTATTGAGAAAGTAGTGAGAGTCGACTGGCAAGAGGGGCCATGAGTGGTAGGGGAGAGAGTCTAAGCCTGTGAGCAATTACATTAGTCTGACAACCCCTGGCTTGAACCACTGGTTCCTTCCCTCACTGAGCTGTTGACCAAAGTGACCTATGAGGTTCCAACAACAAGACAGAATTCTGTCAAAGCTCTTGAGTGCCCTTCCCAGGCCTGAAGCAAAAACCCTGTTGCTGAAGAAACCACAGAATGCCATAGACCAGCATGGAGAGACACTTCGAGTTCTGGAATGGTATCCAGCTCTCAGAAAGCAGTTAGTGTAGTGCTGGAAGGCACTGCACAGGATGCCAGGAGAAACTGATCAACGACAGCTGGAGTAAACAGAGACCACTGACAGGAAACACAGTCTGCTGCCATGATTAGGCTGACCACACCTCCTACTGGGAAAGAACAGCGAACCAAGAAAGGAGCACTTGTGAAATGGAGAAGCCTGGGCCTGGGGGAGGCAATCAACAGCTTTCAAATTCGGCCACAATTTCCACTTAGTGAGGGGGAGCCCTTGTTTGGAACTTGGAATGCAAGGCGATAGGCACTGGATCCCATACTCTTGGGCTCCCAAGACAAGATGCACTATGGGAGCGACTGACGGGGAGGCTACTAAAAATAGAATCTAGGTAATCCAGAATTATGTATATTTGTTAACCTACACTGAACTCTCTCTCTGATGGAGATTGTGTTTGTATTTTTCAGGATGCAGCGAGAGAGCTGTGGCCCATATAACCATACCAACCGATCGCAGGCAGAAAGCTGAGATCCTGGCAAGAGAAGAGCCACCACAGTCATATCCTGGAGGATCCATATGGAACCCTGAAGAGAATGACGGAATGAACAAAGGACCCACAGCCACAGCCATTCAATCAACAAAGTATAAGCCAGTGAGAGAGAAACCAATGAATCTGGACACAAAACCCCCTAAGCTCACAACATTAAAGCATCCTTAATACTCACCCACCCCGACTCAGGGAACTGAGCAGAAGAGTGGGTGGAAAGATTGTCAGAGCTCTGGTGGGGGAGAATATCAGAGACTTGGCAACCCTCAGTAACAACACACTTGGGTCATGAGAATCCGGCTGAAGCCTGGGCTATCCATGGTCCCCTACCACAAAGACTGATCCAGACGGCCCATGGAGGAGGTTATCCAGCTGACTGGGGATGGGGAAGGGGGCAATGAGGAGTTGGGGATAACAACTCATTGTTGGCCCACTAAACAATGTAACTCATTGAACAATAAAAAATTAAAATCACATTAAAGTTTCAGAAGTTTAAAAAAAAGAAAGAAGGAAGGAAGGAAGAAAGGAAGGAAAACATTTTGCCACCAATGCACAATCATTTATGGTAAAAAGTAGATACAGTTGTTTACTAGAAAGAGAAACATGGTTAATTGGAAATGCTAAGACAAAGACCAGTAAGTGTGGTGTGATCCTGGTCAGCTAAAGTGACAAAGGTAAGTGCAATGCAACTACATGGTCTTAGGGGTGGATACTTCTGGTATGTTTGGACTCTACTTCATTCATTTTTATTTTGTCACAATTTTAATAATTTTTAGCAATATATTAATACACCATAATTCTATGTAATTTGAACAGACTCTTATACTTGCCTGTGAACTAACATAAAAACAATTTAAGTAGTTATAATGATACCATCTGCTTTTTATACTGCAGAAATATTCTATTCTTCATGTAATAAATTTTAACTGCTTATTAACAATATATTTGTATATGCTAGGTGTCTTGGCTTATGCCTCCATGAAGCTGAGGCAGGAGGGTTGCCATAAGTTCAAAGCCAGTCTGGGCTACATAGTGAAACCATGTCTCAAAAAACTAACCACCAGGGCTGAAGAGATTGCTCAGTAGTTAAGGCACTTGCCTCCAATGCCTAAGGCCCAGGATTCAATTCTCCAGTGCCCATAAGCCAGATCAGAAGGTGGAGGCCCTGATATGCTCTCTTGCTCGTGCTCTCTCTCTCTCTCTCTCTCTCTCTCTCTCTCTCTCTCTCTCTCTCTCTCTCTCTCTCTCTCTCTCTGCATCTCTCTGTTTGAAAATTAATAATTAAAATGTTAAAAAGTGCCTAAGGTGTCGGAGCATCCACTGGGAAGTCCTCTCAGAGCCACAACCAAGCAGCTGCCAGCGTCAGTGCCCAGCGGGGGCACCACGGGTGGGGGGGCCTGTGGGCAAGAGGCTGCAGCAGGGGCTGATGATCCTCATGATGTCTGATGACAAAGGAATTTCTGATTTCCCTGAATCAGACAACTTTTTCAGTTGGATAGGGACCATCCATGGAGCAGCTGGCACAATGTATGAAGAAGATCTTAGGTATAAACTCTCCTTAGAGTTCCCCAGGGGCTACCCATACAATGCACTCACAGTGAAGTGTCACAGTGAAGTTAAGTTCCTCAGGCCCTGCTACCACCCCAGCGTGGACACCCAGGGTAACATCTGCCTGGACATCCTCAAGGAGAAGTGGTCTGCCCTGTATGACATCAAGACCATCCTCCTCTCCATCCAGAACCTGCTAGGAGAACCAAACATCAATAGCCCTTTGAACACACACACTGCCAAGCTCTGGAAAAATACCAGATCTTTAAAGAAGTACCTGCAAGAGAAGTACAGAGGCCCCTAAGGCCTCAACAATAAAGCAGCCTTAATACTCACCCACCATGACTCAAGGAACTGAGCGGAAGAGGGGGCGGGAATATTGTAAGAGACATGGTGGGGGAGAATATCAAGAGACATGCCCCCCCTCAGTAAAAACATGTAAATGGGGGTGGAACCGGGTTGACTCCTAGGCTATCCATAACCCCCTACCCCATGGACTGATCCAGACTGCCCACGGAGGAGGAAATCCAACTGATCAGGGACAGGGAAGAGGGATATAGGGAAATTGGAGACATCAACAAATTATTCCCTTATTAAGTGTATTATGGATAATAAAAAAAAATTAAGAAAAAAACAAAGAAGTACCTGCAAGAAACCTACTCAAAGCAGGTCTCCAGCCAGGAGCCGTGACCCCAGCTCTCCAGCCTCTCTTCATGTGATCATTTTATTTTTTCCTTACATTCTCCTTGATTTCTGTGTGGACTCTGTAACTTCATCTGTGGTGCTACTTTTGTTTTTAAATTAAGTCTACTTGAGTCCTTGCAATGTATATTAAATAAATACATTTTGATTGTTTTGTTTAAAAAAAAAACCTTAACAACCAAAACAATCATTTGTGTAAGCCCATTGTGAAAAGAGTGTGGAATTGGGCTATGAATATGGATGCCACCTTCCCAGTTATTTTTTATATAAATCTTGGATTTATCTGGACATACCACAAGAGCCCTCACCAAGGCATTTATCAAATCAAAGTACTTTTCATAATGATACACATGTCATCATTTAGAGATGTCAAAAGGAACAGCCTAAATTCAGGATCTCCCTAAAGCAGCCCTTGAGACAATGACTCCAGAATATATATTTCATTTGTGTGATAGATAGCAAAGTGAGACAGAGCAGGAAGGAAGTTAAAGAAAAAATGTTATATTAATGAATGGGTACTATGACAGACAACTGGAGCTCAGTCCTTTAGCAAGCCTTCTGGTAAATTTTCTAGAAAGAATCACAGAATTGTTCACTGGTGTTAAGAAAAGTCACAGCACTTTATCCCCACCAGTCAAGAGCTACCCCTCCACAGTACTTTTAGGTGATGGGGATATGAGCCTCAGATGCATATGGAGCTGTCTGAGCTAAACAGGCTGATATTTTTATCATGTTTATCATTTCTCCAAAATCTTTCAACTCCATGGAGTAAGTACTGGCCTTATTTTCCAGATGGAGAATCTAAGTTACACAAAGATTAAGTCACTTGCTGAAAATCAAACAGTTCAAAAGCATTTGAGCTGAGCTTTGAATACAATTTTGTCTCTTCCAGTAATGTTGCAAAAACCACAGCATGTTAATATTCAAACATAGCTCATACCTGCTTCCTAGGTCACACAGCCTGAGAGATACATGTTTATTTCCACTCTCCCTGCCTGCAAGGAAAGATATTGAGATTACTATCCAGATTGTTTTAATCTTCCTACATCCATAGAAAAATATTCTAGGTCATGATCTCCTAACCTTGTGAAATTTTCATAGTATCATCACCTCTGGCTCTTTCCCCATTAAATACCAGTTGCTGTAAAATCATGCCAGAATTTAGATCAAAGTATGAGGGGAAATTTTTGTCTGATGAACGCATTTCAGAAAATCAATTTCATAGAGAGTTCCAGATTCTAGTATATTAAAAAATAATCTATAACTTTACTGTGAGGAGAGTATTTTATTAGAACAAATGCAACATACTGAGGTCTGCCAGGACACTGAGGTAATGCTAAAGTATAAGCCAATAAGAGTCTTTTCATGCTTTAGTAGAAAAGGTAATAATCTACACATCACTAGCAGCTGAGGCTGGCTTGATTTAAAATGCACATAGATATAGGCGATCTCATGAAATCACAGTATTTATAGCTCTCCTACATGTGTCAGTGGAAAGGCCCTTGCAGCTCACAAAATTACATTTGGGACAGTGCTGTATATAGCCTGTCACCTGCATTGAAGCAAAGGCATGCTTCTTACTCTTTGGTCCTTAGCTTCCCCAGAAGGACAGTCCCATGTCACAGGGAGCCAGGGAAGCAGGTAGGCCTCTCCAACTTTCCTCGTCCCCAACCCAGCTATTATTGGTTCAAGAAAGTCCCATTTTCCTAAGCCCTGGAGTGGCTCACCTGAAGGGGCCCTCAACCAGTCATCACTCCAATTTAAATTTTCCAATCCCACAGAACACAAGATGGTCTCCATATGGATGGGCTGCCATTAAAGGCATTGCTCACAAAGATCTTACACAGAACAACCACACAAGTGTCTAAGGAAGTGACAGTGACCTCATTCACAAACTACCATGATGTAGAGAACAAGACCCTATTTCTATCTTCTTGGTCAAAAACTTCCTAATTCTTGATCAACAGCAAGAAAGGGCAAGGCTCCAAACTATACACTACACATCTGGGATTTTTTTTCTTATCCAGAAATATCACAGCAACAGCAACTTTGATGGGAAGGAAAAATGTCGGGTCTGCTCTTTCCCCAGCCTCAGAGGCCTTTGTGGCAGAAACAGCGACAGGAAAGGGAAGGACTTGGGTCTGGGGGAGGCACTTCACCTAGCACACTGGCCTGGAAGACTTTATTCAGATCCAAAGAGGAGGCTCTGGAATGGGTTTTCTGTGGCCTCGGTGGCGGGGTGGGGTGGGGGGTCCTCACCCCTTTTCATGGCCTCTTCTATGGAGGTGCTAGAGTAAGATCTGCAGTAAAATAAGGGAAGGGAAATAGCAAAGCTTTATTCCCTGAAATTGGGTTGAAGCAGAAACTAAACCTAAAGCCAAAATGGCTAACGAGGACCAACAGGCTGCCAGAAAGCAGCCATAAATTCTATTAGCCCTTAAATGCTAACGTGTACAGTGATTGTCCAAATCCAACCACAAACTGGGATTTTATTAACCTCTCTGCTATTATGTCATAGGCCTAAATTTATGGCCCCTTCTAAAAATAGTTTGGTGTAAATTCAATTTCTATTTCTGATTGTTAATGAGAATGGCATATAATCCCTTCAGTTTACATACTTCTGTGCTTCCAGAGAAGGGCTTCATGTGGTATTAACTAGCTAAAACACTTTTATTTATTTGTGACTGTAATGATAAGCACATATGGAAGTGGGACAGAGAAACTGAGACTAAAATCTAAATATTCAAGGAAATATGCCAGAAATGAAATTTAGAAAAGGAAAACACATCAATCAGGCTGAAGGGTTTCACTTGTTTTGCCTGGAGAAAAAAGGGCTCATGGAAACTTTCACAGTAAAGCCCTCATTTTTAAAATTTTTCTGTTCTGTGTGTGATGTGTGTGTGTGGGTGGGTGGGTGGGTGCAGATGTGTTTCCACATGTATGCGTGAGTGAAAGCCAGAGGAAAACATCCTGTGTTCTCTATTGCTCACCCCATATTTCTTTGAGATAAAGTCTGTCACTGAGACTGGAACTGCCATTTTTGGTTAGACTGCTGACCAGTGAGGTTCCACAATTCTCCAGTCTCCACTCCCCATGGGACTGGGGTTACAGTTCTGCATGAGACCACGCGCAGCTTTTTACATGGGTGCTGGGGAATCGAACTTAGGGAGATTCTGGCACTCATCCTTACCCACAAAGTCATCTCCCCAGCTTCAAAGGGCTCATTTTACCATTTGTCTTTAAAGTGCAACAAGCCAGAGCTAACCTGAGAATTTTGACATTCTCTCCAATAAAGACATTTAAAGAAAAAGAAATTAAATAACTTAAAATGATTTAGTTCAATGCAAACTCCAGTCTCAGTTTCTGTATTCCATTTTTAAATAGGAAATATCTTCAACAGAATTATTCAAGAAAACTTTCCCTATCTAACAAGAGAAAGTCCACTCAACTTTCAATGAGCCCAGAGGACCCCAAACAGACTTGACATGAAGAGAAATTCTCCAAGGCACATTCTAATTAAGATGCCTAACGTAGAAAGCAAAGAAAAAATACTCAAAGCTACTAGAGGAAAGCAGACAGTAACTTACAGGGGAAAAGCCATCAGACTTACCTCAGACTTCTCATTAGAAACCATGAAAGCCAGAAGGGATTGGAATTATGCTTTTCAGGCCCTAAAGAAGTATGGCTTTCAACCTAGACTACGGTACCCAGCAAAGTTATCCCTGCTGATAGATGGAGAAGTGAAAATGTTTCACGAAGTAAAACAGCTCTACGACTATTTCAAAACAAAGCCACGATTCCAGAAGCTCCTGCAAGAGATAACCCATACGGAAGAAACAAGAAATCTTCCTCAGAAGAATACCAGAGATCAGACACGACAATCACAGTCAGTGGGCTAATAACAAAAGCATAGACGAAACCCGCATTATCCCTTCATCATGGCAGGGCTCAAAGCAAACCTCACAGTTATATCACTGAATATAAATGGACTTAACTCCCCTATAAAAAGACATAGATTTGCAGGGTGGATCAGAAAAATGGACCCTTCCATCTGCTGTCGTCAGGAAACACACTTTACTGCCAAAGACAGCAACCTTCTTAGAGTTAATGGATGGAAAACAGTTTATCAGGCATGTGGAAGTAAAAAGAAAGCAGGTGTGACTACACTAATCTCTGACAAAATAGACTTTACACCAAAATCAATTAAAAAGGATAATGATGGTCACTTCTTACTTATCAAAGGAAGGATCCAACAGGAAGATGTCACCATCATCAACATATATGCATCAAATTTGGGTGCAACACAGTTTATAAAGGAAACCTTACTCAAAAATAAAGCAGAAATAGACTCCAATTCCATCATAGTAGGAGACTTCAACACACCTTTATCAGCTCTAGAAAGATCAACCAAACAGAAGATCAGCAGGGACATAACAGAGCTTAATGATACTATTGATCAACTGGGAATAACAGATATTTACAGAACATTCCACCCCAAAGACACAGATTATACATTCTTCTCAGCAGCACATGGGACCTTTTCTAAAATTGATC
>PVHP010019206.1:0-32161 GCA_004024765.1 Zapus hudsonius
TCATTACAAATTTTAGAGATCGATCAGCTGAGCAGTATACTCCCACTAGCTTTGCCATGGATAACACCTATGATATACTGGTCATGATGATAATGGTTTCTTAAGTTGATTTTTGGGTACTTGAACATAGGTCAACCCATTGAAACTATTGACTTGAACCTACACAAGTGACCACTTGACATCAGAGGGCCAAAAGTTCTACTCTCAGACTATGCTAATGTCACCATCTCCACATGCTTCTTATGAAGAGTCATGAAATTTGATTATGCATTCACAGGGCACTGATTACTTCATTTTTTACTTCCTTTCAAATCTTTCACCATGCCTCAGAACACCCAGTTTCTTTATCCTATAAATGTCCTTAAACCCTATTACTAAAAGTTGATTTGATATTTAGGGCACCTACCTCTCCATGTTTGCCTATTTCATTAATAAATCTCTTTCTTTTTTGCAAAAGTCCTGATTTCAGTGACTGGCATATTGCATGGCAGACAAAATCAGCCTGACTCTTGGTAACACCAGTGCTAGGTATCCTAAGATGGTGATGTGTGTCATGGAAAAGTCCAGGGAGAATTATCCTGCTTATTTCAGCAACACCCAAATGGAGAATGAGCTGAAGTTCAGTTGCTCCATGTTCCTGGGCATGGTAGACAAGATCTCCTTCATGGAACTGAGCGTAAGAGGGGGCACAGAGAATGTAAGAGCCATGATGGGAGAGAATATCCAGAGACATCGCCCCCCTCAGCAACAATACACACGGGGGAAGGAAAAGGAAAAACAATGAAAAACTGGCTACCTCTGGTGCAGATCATAACCCCTTACCCTATGGACAGATCCAGTATGCGCACAGAGGAAGGACCCCACTGGGTAGGGGACAGAGAGGAGGGATATGGGGACACATTCACAAGATTTACTTATACAATGTATATACTTATTCATAATAAAGATAGACAAATAAAATTTTTTAAAAAGATCTCCTTCATGGGGAATGCCTTGTGGACCAGAGGGAGTTCTACTTGTATTCACAGAGGACTACAAGTGATAAGGGTACATGACCAACTCCAAAATGAAGTGTATCTTGGTGGTAGATTCTTCCAATATAGCCCTTCCAGACAAGGAAATTCTCAATATACTCTAAATGCTAATCCTACACAGATGAGATTTGTAACTCCTTCTACAGCTCTGGGGACCAAATCCAGTTTAAAGCCTTTTATTATATAATGATGGCTATGATAATACAGGTCTGTTAAGCAAAAAACTCTGCTGTCATTATCTCAAAAAGAAGCAGTCTGTATATAAATTAAATAAAGATAATTTCCATAGCACAATTACTATCATTAACTTCTAAATGTAGCAGACATATCACTGGGGAGCAAAAGCCTTATGCAAGTATCACTCAGCTAAAGGTCTAGTAAAATTTTAAAAAATTGGGAAAAGGAAGCTGATCCAAATGAACAGGCCAACAATGTTTTTAAAACAATAATCTTGATGGTAGAAACAAAAAGTATCTGTTTTAAAAGCTCCTTTATAATATTTAAGTATTTTCCGAGTCAATGATTAGTACAAACAAATACCTCTTTTGTTCTTCCTCCAACACCACCAAGTCCCTAAAAAGTCATGTAATGGAAACTTCATTCAGAATTCTCAGAAAATCCTAACATTGTATAAAGGCACTGTGCTATACTTAACTGTTGTAATTGTTAATAGAATATAAATTAAATTTCTGGTTATCTTGCCTTGTCAAATATTTATTAAGTATATAATTTAAGAAAGGTTCTCTTATAGCACCATTTTATGGGTTTATCAAAACTTTAATTCTATTCTGACTTTAAAATGGAATTTTAAGTCCACACTCATTAAAAGGCAATCCATTCACTACAGAGGCATATAACTTACTTATTGAGTGGTCATAAAGTCCAGAAGCATAGGCAACTCTACATACTGAATGACTTATTGATATTACATTAAAGTACATGATATGTTTGATGTGTTATCCCTCATTGGTGATACATAGTTTAATGTTCTGGGCAGAATTACAATGAGCAGGATATATAACAGGCATACTGCACAATCCCTGAGTATGCATCTATAATGCATCACCTCAGATCTGTAGTTCTTAAATAGGATCCCAGCAGTCAGCAGGATCAACAGCACTTAGTAATATTAAAAATTCAGATTGGGGAGCCTTGCCCCAGCCTCACTGAATCAGAAAGATGACTAACTGTGTGGGTTTAGCAAGCTTTGCAGGTGATTCCAATGGGGCACTGATCTCAACAGAGATTTCACAAAGGAGGAAACACAAATGGCCTTTTCTCACCTGAGAAAGTGCTCAGCATCCTTAAGCATCAGGGAAATGCAAATCAAAACCACAATGAGATACCACCTTTCCCCAGTCAGAATGGCAATCATAAAGAAAACTAACAACAATCGTTGCTGGCGGGGATGCAGGAAAAAGGAACCCTCATTCACTGCTGGTGGGATTGCAAACTAGTTCAACTGCTATGGAAAGCAGTGTGAAGACATCTGAACAGAATGGACATAGAACTACCAATGGACCCAGCTATCCCTCTACTAGGCATCTATCCACAAGATGTCACATCTCGACACAGAAAAATTTGTACAACTATATTTATAGCGGCTCAATTCATAATAGCTAAGAATTGGAATCAACCCAAATGCCCATCCATGGAGGAATAGACAGTGAAACTGTGGTATATTTACACGATGGAATTTTACTCAGCTGAAAGGAAAAAAGACATATCAAAATTTAGGAAAAAATGGTTTGACTTCGAGCAGATCTTACTAAGTGAACACTCAAAAGAACAGAGAATCGAATGCCACACATTCTCCCTCATATGCAGTCCTTAACCAGGATAACCGTAAACTCTACGCAGACTAGTAGAAAGAAGTGAGAGGTTATGAATGAGGGGTAAGGAATGGGGGGAGGGGAATGGCTTAAACATGAGGTTAAACCATATTAGGTTCCAAAACATATAATCCTCACGAGCATACCGTAACCTATTGAGAAAGTAGTAGGAGTCGACTGGCAAGAGGGGCCACGAGTGTTAGGGGAGAGAGTCTAAGCCTATGAACAATTAGATCAGTCTGAAAACCCCTGGCTCCAACCATCGGTTCCTTCCCTCACTGAGATGTTGAACAAACCGACCCATGAGGTTCCAACAACAAGACAGAATTCTGTCAAAGCCCTTGAGTGCCCTCCCCAGGCCTGAGGCAAAACCCTGTTGCTGAAGAAACCACAGAATGCTATAGACCAGCATCGAGAGACACTTCAAGGTCCAGAACAGTATCCAGCTCCCAGAAGGCAGTTAGTGTAGTGCTGGAAGGCACCGCACAGGCTGCCAGGGGAAACTGATCAACAACAGCTGGAGTAAACAGAGACCACTGACATGAAACACAATCTGCAGCCATGAGTAGGCTGACCACACCTCCTAATGGGAGAGAACAGCAAACCAAGAAAGGAGCACTTGTGTAATGGGGAAGCCTGGGTTTGGGGGAGACAACCAATAGCTTTCAAATTTGGCCAAATTTTCCACTCAGTGAGGGGGAGCCCTTGTCTGGAACTTGGGTTGCAGGGCAATAGACACCAGATCCCATACTCTTGGGCTCCCAAGACAAGATACAATATGGGAGCAATTGACAGGGAGGCACAATATGGGAGCAATTGACAGGGAAGCTACTAAAAATAGAATCTTGGTAATCCAGAATTGTGTATATTTGTTAACCTACACTGACCTCACTCTCCAATGGAGATTATGTTTGTGTTTTTCAGGATGCAGTAAGAGAGCTGGGGCTCATCTAACCCTACCAACTGACCATAGGCTGATAGCTGAAATCCTGGCAAGAGAGGAGACACCACAGTCATATCATGGAGGATCCATATGGAACCCCACAGAGAATGATGGGATGAACAATGGGACCCACAGCCGCAGCCATTCAATCAACACAGGATAAGCCAGTGAGACAGAAACCAATGATTTTTGACCCAAAGACCACTAATCCAGACTAATCCAGACGACCCACAGAGGAGGATATCCAGCTGGTTGGGGATGGGGGAGGGGGAGCATCAGAGAACTGGGGACAACAACTCATTGTTTGCCCACTAAATAATGTAACTCATTATGGACAATAAAAAATAAATAAAAGAAAAGAAACAGAGGTCCAGGTTATTTATTTCTGATTTTCACTAGGAGTCAAAATTCCCACCTTGATTGCCAGACTCAGCAAACAAAAATATAGAGACATTAGATTAAAGAGATTCATTTTTAGATGAGACCTGGCACAATCAGAAAGATGTGGCCATAAGTAAGAATACGTCTTTAGAATAATTATATATTTCATTGTGCCCCATTCATATATAACCCACATATTTAAGTGATACTTACACTAAAAGCTTATTTGATGCTTATCTATATTCAAGTTTAATTTTTAATCCCATGTCCTAATTTTCTGGCATTCTTACCCCATACCTAAGGGTATATTGATTCAGCCAGAACATAGCATGCTCTGTGAAATTCAACCCATTTTTAGATATTATCGTCTTCCCAGTCCTTTACCACTCTGTTGTCACAAGGCAGCGCAAACATTGCTTGGTGGTCAGTTAATATGGGCAAATAGGTGAAGAGTCACCTATATGCTCAAGCTTTGTGGTCCCTCAGTTGGTAGACATGTTGGTCATTATCCTGACAAAAACTAAAGAAATGTGTATAAATCTCATCTAGCTAGCTTTAACAGTTTTTTCTTCTGTTCAAAGGACTTTATTTAATCTAAAGTACTAGAATTCTATTAAGAAATAATTTAATGGTGATTAAAATTATTTTATATCCCTTACAGAGTTGCGTGCTGATGGTAGATGCTTTCATAAAACTGGCCCTCTTCAAGTCAGAAAATTGCATCCACACAATTTTTGATTCTAAATATTTGCTGAGTATTTTTGACATGACTATTTCTCTTTCATTTTGACCTAGTTGCATCTCTGCTTTAGCTCTTTAAATGTATATAAAATTAAATGCATACAGTTTGAATGTACAGTCCAGTGAGTTTTGACATTTATTCCCACCCCCATCAAGACAGATGGTTCCAATCTAGAAAAGATCAGCAGTTTCTTTCCAGTCAATACTCCCAACAGAGGCAATCACAGTTCTGATTTTAACCCATACAGAGAGTTCTTCTTGTTCTAGGACTTTATGCAAATGGAAATGCTTTTATTTTTTTACACATTCAACATATTTTGCTATATAGCAGGGAATTTAAATGGTACATGTATTTTCCCTCTAAAACCATATATATATATATATATATATATATATATATATATATATATCCCACTCTCAAATTCAGGGGAAGGTACTTAACTTTTATCTGGCCTTAGAGGGAGGATCTGAAACAAAAGAAGCACCAGGAATGTCTCTTGAGATGGAACACCAAGGCAGGAAACACTTAAGTTAAAGGATCCAGGAAAGGATGTCTGTGGGGAGCTGTGCCAGATGCAGAACATCCAACAACTCAGGAGGCCCCTTGAGGAAATCATTGTGTTACCTTGGTACAACAGCCATCATTAAATCTCTGGTTGTCCAACTACTGAGATCATGTCACCCATGTTCTCCATGGAAGTGTAATAAAGTCAGATTTCTGTGGCATCCCATGACCCTTAGGGTAGCAAAGAGTTTCTGTATCTCAATTTGGGGCTCAGATAAGATCATGGTGGTATGTTCTCAAGCAATGACAGATAGAGGCATAGATACCAGTTGGAATAGAGTCATAGATTAAACATGCCCTGATTTAATATTTTTATTTTTTAAAGTATCTACTAGAGTAGTATCTAATTATTTAAAAATACATTATATAACATATGAAATTGTCAAAATAAAAGTCTACTGTCCAGACAGAACATCAAATTTAAAAAGTCATCACTATGGAATCCAATATTATATGGAAAAATATTCCTACAAAGTTCCCTTTTGCTCACACTCCTGGAAGATTTTGAAGATAAATGAACACACAACTCCAAATTTATGTTTTTCTTGCATGGATAACTAAAGAGTACCCAAATGTTCTTTTTAAAAAATATTTTATTATTTGCAAGCAGACACAGAGAGAGAGAAAGAGAGAGAGAGAGAGAGAGAGAGAGAGAGAGAGAGAGAGAGAGAGAGAGATGGGGGCCCCTAGCTGCTGCAAACAAACTCTAGACATATGCACCATTTGTGCATCTGGTTTTATGTGGGTACTGGGGAATTGAACCCGGGCAGTTATGCTTTTGTAGGCAAGCACTTTAACTGCTGAGCCATCACTCCAGCCCCATCCCAACATTCTATAGTAGAGACAAATTTTAAAAATGCATGCACAGAGTAAAATGCATGTTAAATGAAATAAAAAATGCTGGTGCTCATCATAAATCTTCACACACACGCTCCAAGTTGTTCTCTGGCTTCAATAGTCTATGGCAAACTTACATGTGAACCTTTCTGTAAAGACTCCTGCTTATTCACCTAAGTTCATTCCTATCAGGCCACAAAGATACTTACCTTCTGTATTAGTCAGGGTTCTCTAGAGGAAACAGAGTTGATACAATAGATTGTAGTAAAAGGGAATTTATTAGGGTAGCTTACAACTGTCCAACAATAGTAGTCTGCAGGCCCACAAGTGAAGAAACCAGTAGCTGTTCAGTCCACGTGGCTGGAGGCCTCAGCAGTCCCAATCCAGCCCTGAAGGCCTGATGGCTCCCTGGGGAGAGGCTGCTCTTCAGTCCAAGATGCGAGGCTGAGGAAACTGGGTTCCAATGTCCAAGAAGGCTAGGAGAGCAGGATGTGAGCGAGTGCAAGTCATGAACCAGCACCAGCGGCGGGAGGGGAGGGGTGAAGGAAGCTCAAGCTTCCTTATATATAGTCCCCTTCTGGAAGGCCCACCCACTGGGGGAAGGGCTCACTCTAGAGGAGGGACCTCCTCCCTTCTCCACAATCCCAAAAGGATTTTGTCAGTCCTTTCTGCAGGCAAGCTCAGAGACCTGCCCAAGATTACTATGAATTATTACATATATCAAGGTGACAAATAAATTTAATGATCACAAGTCCACCACTTGTCAACTTGATATCAAAACATATCTCCTTACATGTTAATTTTCAAATGAAGACAGTAATATTATGATTCTGCCTAATATGATATAACTATCTCACATACAACCTGAAACACATAATCTTCCCTAACATAAGACAGGTCCCTTGAGGAATGCTTAGTCTAATATTTAATAATATAAATTCAACAATGATGAATGATATAATCTCAATTAATATTAATTACATAATAGAGGAAAAGCAAAGGTATTGGTATACATATGGGCAAACATTCTTAGCAAGTAATTCAAAACAAAATAAAACCAAGCCCTCATGGCAATTACAGCCCTCATTTTTGTAACTGGTCATGTGGCCTTAGTTGGTATTTGTAACCACCTTCTTCTACTACCCATTCTGTATTTCCTCCACCTTCAGCAAGCACCTCAGCAGGTCTTGGTTCTTTACCTGGAGGGGTGACCCATACTTTCATCTTTCATTCCTGATGGATCTGGGCCACTTTTCAAACTGCCTTGATTGGGGTGTTGTAGTTTCTCATTGACTTTGATAACAGGGCATGGTAACACCAAGAGGCACCTTATAGAGTCTCCTTCACTCCAGACATACTCTTCCTTGCCTCCATTGTGGAGGAGCAGTCCAATTTCTCCCTGGTAGTCTGGATCAATCACTCCTGCTAACACAGTAACTCCTTTCTTGGCCTGTTGACGAGGGCATCAGGAGCCCAATGTGGCCAAGGGGGGAGTCTTAGCTTCCAGTTCAATGGGATGTTCTCTGGGCCTCCTGGCAGAAGCACTCCCCCTTCTGGAGCCAAGACTTCTAGGCCAGTGAAGCATAAGGTTGCAGGAAGAGGAAGCAAAAATTTGGGTAATGGGTCACTTGGGGTGATGGTGAGTGGTACCATTCCCATTTCCACCTCCTGATTCCTGGACCCGTGGATCCGGGCTATAGGAAAAATATCACCATATATTGGACGCTGGTTCAGAGCATACACAGCCTGCTGGAGAACCCTGCCCCAGCCCTCCAGGCTAGTGCCACCTAGTTGACGCCATAACTATTTCTTTAAAAGGCCATTCCAACGTTCTACCAAGCCAGCTGCTTCAGGGTGGTGGGGCACATGGTAGGACCAATGAATTTCACAAGCATGAACCCACTGCTGCACTTCCTTGGCTGTGAAGTGTGTTCCTTGGTCTGAAGCAATGCTGTGTGGAATGCCTTGATGGTGGATAAGGCACTCTGTGAGCCCATGGATGGTAGTTTTTGGAGTCAGACGCACTACCGTTGTGCCACGAGGTCACGTGGATGGTAGTTTTTGCTGAAGCACTCCGGGCAGGAAAAGTAAATCCATATCCAGAATAATTGTCTATTCCAGTGAGGACAAAACATTGCCCTTTCCATAATGGAAGTGGTCCAATGTAGTTAACCTGCCACCAAATGCCTTCCTTTCTTTTATAAGAAGCCTGGCATAGGGCTGGAGAGATGGCTCAGCGGTTAAGACACTTGCCTCCAATGCCTAAGGCCCCTGGTTCAATTTCCCAGTACCCACATAAGCCAGACCCATAAGGTGGTGGCCCTGGTGCTCTATCTATCTATCTAATCTATCATCTGCTTGAAAATGAATAAAAAAATTTTTTTAAAAAAAAAGAAGCCTGGAATAAGCCTTCCTGGTTCACTGCTGTGAGAGGTTGGAGTCTTGGGAACAGGCTGTCTGACAGAGAGTTTGAGGAATTCAGTGGTTTTTCGGGATCAACATCTGTGAAGCAAAAGGAAATGAAGCAGGGTGAATAGGAGCAATTAATTGAACTGCAATGCAAATACAATAAACACAACCTACAGCTCTGGGGTGATAATTGCCTATAAAAATTTCCCCAGCAAAGCTGGATGGCTGGGTCTCTATGCAACTGTCTCTCACTCACGAGATGTAGGCTGGCCCAGGTGAGGTGAACTTGGGCCGGAGAACTTTGGTCCACCAAGAGGAGCTGATAGTTGTAGACTGTAGACTACACACATTACAGCTGGTGATCAAACCTTCAAGTTTATTCCACAACTGTTCTCCAGCTGCCATATGGCTTTCTCTCAATACTGCAAGGCACCAGGACTTATTGTAAAGAAGGGCCGCATGCTTGGGACTTTTTCCCCATCCTCTTCATTCAGGCTAACCACTTCCGATTTTCAGGTCTTATCCTTAGAAAAGACTCTCCCCACCCCACTTCTTTATAATATTCACCTCACTTACAATTTTTGTAATGTCTTAATCCCTAAAGACTCTCCATGAAAACAGGAACCATGTCTTAACTTGACTGCATTGTATCTTTAGCACTGAGCTGTTTGCCCAGCACAAAGTAAATATTCTGTACATATTTGATGAATTGATTCATTGACTTAATATACCTAACATTTTGATCTTGGTTCCCCACGAAGCTGATTACAAAGCAAGACTTTGAGTGCAAGCATTTTATTAGAGACTTTCAGAAACAATGATAGAAAAATGGGGCAAGAAAAATCACCCAACTTATTCTGCATTGCCACTGTGGGCACCAGGAGTGTAGCCTGCTGGAGAAATCAAAGACTATGCATACTGATGTTGACTATGCATACTGATGTTGTCCACTCAGGAAAAGAAGAACCACATCCTGTATGAGTCTGTTTATATGAAATGTCCAAAATATTTAAATTCAGAGATAGAAGGTGGAGGCAGAGATGGGGACCAGGAGGATGTAGAGTAACTGCTAATGGGTATTGAGTTTCTTTTGGAAGGATAGAAGGTTAAGTATGGGATTAGATAGTGGTGATTGCTTATAACATTATAAGTCTACTAAAACCACTGCTTTAATACAATAAATATTTTACTAGTTATACCTTAATAAAAATTTCAAAATAAAAGTGAGGGAGCTGGGATACTATTTCCATTCCTAAATTAAAACTGCTGGGAGATATTAATTTACAGCCTATCCTGAGCACAAGTTAACATAATAAAATAATAATAATAATAACAGGTTCCAGAGACTAGAGCAAAGGTGCAGATACCAGCAACCAGTAGTGTGTCTTTGGGAAGTGTGAGCCCTGGAATGGGAAGTGAGAGGTGGAGAAAGAAAACCTGCCTGGCATGTTCAAAGATGAGTTATTCTGTAGGGAAAGGAGGAGTCCCTCAACAGCCTCCAGTTCCACAAAGTTCTCCTTCTAACAAATCACTATATGGGTGGCATGTCTAGGGAGTCCAATTATCTCAGCTGTAATCCCATATCAAGTTAAACTGTGAAAGAAAGAAAAGAAACAGTGCTTTCAGGAGAAAGTGAAATTGTTGCAAACTAATGATCCTTACCCTATCTGCCTTCTGATTCTCAGGACCTGAAACTCTTCCCTTTAAGCCAAAAGAAAGCCTGCAGGCATGACTAAATTTAGGATCTTGAGGTGAGAGATTGCTCTGGATTATCAGGCTGGACCAGGATAATCAAGTGTCTTTATAAGAGGAAGAAGGGTGAGAAACAGGAGATATGAACAAGAGAGTTGGAGTGATGCATAGGGAGGATGAAGGAAGGAACAACAAGCTAAGGAAAAGGAGAAGTTGCTACAGATAACCAAGGCAAGGAAATAATTCTTCCCCTCAGAGCTTCCAGAAGAAATGAATCCTGCTGTGGTCTTGACTTTAACCCAGTGAAAATCAAGGCAGATTTCTGACCTCCACAACTATAGTAAAATAAATGTGTTGTTTTCAGCCACTAAAGGTGATGTCATTTGATAAACTGACAATAATAAATGAATTCAGGGATTATCTGAGGATACTTGTCCAGAAAGGGATTAAAAAATAATCATCACTTCTACACTAAAACACATTGCAAAATTTGGAAGGAGCTTAAAATTACAAAAAAAAAATATGTAGTTTGGGTTTCTTATGTTGAATGATTTATTTTTGCTTTGGGATTTTTTTCGTTTGTTTCTTGCTTTGTTTGGTTTGTGTTAGTTGTAGTTTCTTTTTCATACAGGGTCTCATACTCACTGGCCTAAAACTTATTATGTAGCCTAGGATGAGCCTTGAATTCATGGAAATCCTCCTGCCTCATCTTCCCTATTACTCAGATTGCAGGTGTGTGTCATAACACTCAGCAAATTTCTATTTTTTATTTAAAGTTTTAATTGTAATAAAATTATGTATATTAACAAAACCATATGTTCAGTATCATAAATTATTAGAGAAAGCTATTGAAACCAGGATGACCTTCCCTTTTATGCATTAGATGTTCTCTCCCCCCCTCCATGGCTCTTACATTCATTCCACCACCTCTTCCACAAATTTCCCTGAGTCATGGTGGGTGAGTTTAAAGTTTGCATAGTTATTAGGTTTTTAGGAGTCTCTGGTTTGTATTTTGGACTATTTTGGACACCCTTGGTGCCTATCTCCATCATCCTTTCCTAGGATACCTGCCTTGCTGTGGGAATAGCTCTTTTGCTAGTCATCCCACTTCCTTAGAGGATGTGTTAGGGCTCTAAATGGTGAGTTTAAGGTGGTTCATCTCCTGCTTAGGTGCCCACCCCATCAACTCAGGTCCACTTGATGGAGTTTGGTTGTCCATGATTCTCATTGATTTCTGAAAAATACAAACAAAGTCTCCAGCAGAGAGTGAGATCATTATCGGTTAATTGAGACAAATATTGCTAGTTTGGTGAGCATCTGAAGGGTGTAGCCTTTCTGAGGACTTATGGTTAGTGAGGACTTTCCATTGGATATCTGGTTCTTGATCCCCATTCAAGGTTGCCTTGGATCCACATAACAGTCAAGGGTTCCCTGCCACTGAGCAGTTCTCACAGCCAATGAGCCAGCTGTTGATTACCCACCTAAGTTTAGCACTGCTATCGCACAGATGAGGGCTTCTTGGCTTGCTGGTCTCTACCATACATCAAACGTGTGGCCCTGCCTCCACATCTCAAGTGCTGATGTGGCATGAGCCACCATGCACAACTTAGTGTGCAATTTTTTATTTTAAAAATCCAATGTGTGTATGAACTGAGCAGAAGAGGGGCAGAAAGATTGTAAGAGCCAATGTGGGTGGGAGAGATTACCCAGAGACATGACCCCCCCTTAGCTACAATACATAAAGGGGGGGCAACCTTGGTGCCTCCTGTGCTATCTATAACCCCTTGCCACATGGATTGATCCAGTGCCCACTGAAGAGGATACCCAATGGATTGAGGGCTGGGGGAGGGAAATGGGAATATCAACACAATATTTACTCAATCAATGTATCTAATTTTGGGCAATAAAGATAAAGAAAAAAGGGTTCTATGGAGTCAGATTCTTGTTAGTTTAGATTAGTGTATGTCTCTCCCTTCTGTCTCTTCCCCCAAGTCCCCGTTTCCTTATGTCCCCTTTGTCTCCTGAATCACTTGTCATGTTTGCTTACTGTTCAAGCTTTGCCTGATTAGGGGCCACAGATGAGGGAGAATATAGGGCATTTGTCTCTCTGTTCTTGTGTGAGTTCACTGAGTATGATCTGTTCCAAGTCCATCCATTTTTCTTTGAATTTCGTTATATCATTTTTCCTCACTGCTGAATAGAATTTCATGGTGTATATGTACTATATTTTTGATATTCATACATCCATCGATGGACATTTAGGTTGGTTCCAATTCCTAGCTATTATGAATTGAGCCGCTATAACCATGGCTGTGCAGATGTCTCTGTGCTGAAACAAGGAGTCTTGAGGATAGATGCCCAGTAAAGGGATAACTGGGTCCACTGGTAGTTCTATATCCATCTGTTCAAGAGCCTCCACACTGCTTTCCATAGTGGTTGTACAAGTTTGCATTCCCACCAGCAGTGAATGAGGGTTCCTTTTTCCCCACATCCTCGCCAGCATCTATTGTTGGTAAATTTTTTTTAATGATTGCTTTTCTGACTGGAGTGAGGTGGAATCTCATTGTTGTTTTAATTTGCATTTCCCTGATGATTATTGATGTTGAACATTTTCTTAAGTGAGAGTTGGCCATTTGAATTTCCTCCTCTGACAATTCCCTGTTGAGCTCAGAGACCCATTTTGTGAGAGGTTTGTTTGATATTTTATTATTTAATTTATTGAGTTCTTTGTAGGTTCTAGATATTAGACCTCTATCTGTGAAATTTCTATTTTTTAACCTTTCCAAATACACTAGTTATATTTTATGTATGTCTTTGTATTTTCCTTTTTATAATAAAATGATTTGACATACAGTGTACATATTTATTTTAACAAATGGAATGTTGCAATTTACCTTTTCTACTTAGATTTATAAATTATATCATGCCAAGTAAAAATTCTTACTAAAATATTGGCATTTTAGAAAGTGGATAGATTCCTGGGAAATAATATATTTATAACTCTAAAAATGTTGAGAAAAATTTCAAGTTAAACAGCAATAATCTTACCAAATAAAAGCAAATATCTGAGCATATACAATGTGAGCTGAAGGGAGAATGGCTGCTAGGCATGAAGGTGAGTGTGGGAGGTCCCTAAAGTGAGACATCAGATAACTAGAATAAGGTAGTGAAGTCAAAAGAAAGGAGTGTTTCAAAGCCATAAAAGGAATTAGATGATCTAAGAAGGCCTAAAGACCCACAGAACTTTTCTCTGATTTCAGTGTCTTCTCTTTATTATCACTGGATGAATATGGGTGATTGATGGGCTAGGGAGATGGCGTAGCCGTTAAGGCATTTGCCTGCAAAGCAGGACCAAAGTTTGATTTCTAGCATTCAAGTAAAGCCAGATGCACAGGAGATACATGTGTCTGGAGTTTGCAGTGGCTGGAGGCACTGACGTGCCCATATTCTCTCTCTCTCTCTCTCTCTCTCTCTCTCTCTCTCTCTCTCTCTCTCTCTCTAATAAATAAATAAATAAAATATTATTAAAAAAGAAAGAATAAAGTTTAATCATGTCATCCTCTTGCTAAAGATGTTCTGTTTCAAGTATGTTGGCTCATGCATTTAATCCCAGCACCCAGGAGGCTGAGGTAGGAAGATTGCAGTGAGTTAGAGGCAAGCTTGGACTACAGTGAGACCCTGCCTCAACAAATAAACCAGCAAAATATACTAAAATATGTTAGGTTGCTATGAAATGAAAAGCCATGCTCCATAATCTCAACAGTCTTTGAGGCATGGGTACCAACCTTCTCGGCTAATCTTATCACAATCATGCCAGACTTTTGGCTCATTGCTCTCACATTAGCTCAAGGTCTCTTGAGCCTCAGGGTCTTTGCAAATGCTATTTACTATGAATGGAAGGAATCCTGCTTGTTCTCATCAAGGATCTGTTCATCTGGTTGGCATTTTTGCAGAAGAGGCAGCCAGCCAACACATGCAGACATGCCACAAACACAAAGACCTGACTCTTTCTCAGCGCCACTGGACTGAGTGGACATGGGAAGGTGACAGGACCTGAAACCAACATCATTCTCCTGCTTCCCACTGTGCTATCAGTAATAGTCATCTGTCACTGAGGCTGAGGCATCGCATGTCTTCTGACAGAACACGTGAAGCATTACTAGACTACCTGGTTAGCTTGTAAGTAAGGTAAGCTAAAATCCTACAGTCTCTCTCTCTCTCTCTCTCTCTCTCTCTCTCTCTCTCTCTCTCTCTCTCTCTGTGTGTGTGTGTGTGTGTGTGTGTGTGTGTGTGTAGAACATCAGGTGTCCTCTATCATCACTCTTCCCCTTTGTTATTTCCTTGAGACAGAATCTCTCACTGGTGTTTTTCTGTCAGAAAGTGATTTTCTTTTCTCCATACCCTTCAGGGAGTGGGGCATGGGCATGTGTGTGGCATGCTTGGCTTTTTTCATGGGTGCTGGGGATATAACTTAGGTCCTTACACATAGCAAGTGCTCTTACCCACTGAGCCATCTCCCCAGCTCCCAAATCCCAGATTCTCACAGACCTTGACAATTTTCCATCTCTCCAGATAAGGTGCATGGCCTCTTCTATCTATGACCCCACAATATTTGTTCAATATGTTATTCTAGCAAATCATGGGTTTTGGCACAGGAAGTGTTCAGAAAGGATCAAGTAAATAAATGAAAATATTTCAAGTTCAGTAAAGGTCTCTGCTCTCATATCTGCATTGTTTTTCTAATTAAAACTGGACCCATGTCAACAGGACAGACAAAATGAATATTCCTTTTCATTGTCAGAAGAGCTCCTGGAGTGACTCTTCCTCTGAAGACACTAGAGACTCAAGAGTGACAGTATTAAGCTCTTTCCATCTTTCCTGTGTCAATTAAATTTGGCTAAAATGATCCTATTAACAATTCCTAGACTTTAAAACTGCATCGTTTAAAGCAGTCTTTCTGTAGTCTAAAGAACTGTGTTTCTTGTCCTTAAGGATTGAAAAGTAAGTCCACATTTTGAAATTTTTGAATAAGATTTTTTTTTCTACATGTTCTAAGCTGAGAGGAAAAATCTCATTAATTATTGAATTCTTTTCCTAGTGATTTTATCATGGTTTATTTTTTAGCCAGGAGGCATGGCAGTACATTAATAAGTTGAGAAAAAGTGAATAAATAGAATCTCACTTGGATATGAGCTCATGAAGAGAAATTAAGAAAATGCAAAGTAACAAACAGAAGCAACTGTTTAAAAGCCCCGAAAGTGCGAGTATAATAAAATAGTAGGGGCCTCTCTCACTGAGAGCAACAGGTGGTTTACAAGATAGAAATCACAGTTCCCACCAACGAGCTACACACGCTTACCCTACCCAAGTAGCAGGAAAAGAAGCAATATTTTGCTGTTTACAAACAGTTGTACATATATTAAGAACTGAACTCAAATCTCTAATACTTGAAATCAGATTGATATTGATGAAATGCACATTTTATTTTTCAGGTGTCTCATAAGCAGGGCTCAGTTCCTATGGGAAATGGACTCTTGCTAAATGGAAGAAACCAATCCAACCCCTCTGGCCCTGATGGCCTGATGACCAAGTCTGTGACCACACACATTTATGGTCTGAGTCATTCCATGTACCGCACACTCTGTCTCCAGGGCTTTTTATAACTGTATAGGTTAAAAAGGTAGTCAGGTGTTTTGACAAAACATTCCAATTTGTAGGATTGGGAAAATGTTGTACCTCATCCAATGTTAATTTATTTTCCTTAATTTTAACCTACATTTGAAGGTGGAGAACTGGCTCCATGGAAAAATCATTCATCAAAGTGCTACAAGTAGAAGGGAGATGAGATTCACCCCCAACTATTAGAGGAAAGCATTCTACATATCCTCATAGTGAGTCATCTGTCCTATACTCTCCCAACTGTGCCCCAAACCAGAGTGGTTAGGCTGCACCTCGAGGCTCAGAGATGAGGGTATCTAATCCCCATGAACCCCATTCAGGGAGTTGGTGTTGCTTCTACCACTGACAAAAAAAAGAAAGGATATGGTTTGGTCTTTTGGCTATGGCCAATGGCACCCACCTGCCCTTTTTATTGAAAGCCAGCTCAACATGGCGCCTTTTATAACACTCCACCAAGGCCTTCATTACCAGTCAGAGCCAGAACAATGAAATCAGGTTGAATCATTATCCTTTCAATAGGTTGTTTAGAGAACTCTGGATTCAGAAGTGAATTGGAGCGTGTGCTGTTGAAAACTACAACGATTTGGGAAAAAGGAAAGAACACTTGCAGGTCTCAAGACTCACTCAACCCAAGCACCTTCCCCCTCATGCCAGGCAGGGTCCTTAGCTAACACTCCCAAGTGATTTGACTCCACTACCTCCCTTCTGCGGCCTCTGTAAGGACTACAGCTAAGATTCCAAACTTCCACAGATGAGTTTGGATAAATTGCTGCAAACTGACCTAGCATGTGACTAGCAATGTCGTCCTGTCACACTATGGATCCAGGTAATAAGATGGAAGTCACTAACAAAATCATCATCAGCGATTCCTCCCCACCACCACCACCCCGGAAGGAAAGCTGGAGACCATTACTAAGGATGATAAATCCTAAGGGAAGCCTTTTGAACTCATCACTAGACTTTGTGCTCCCATACGCTAAATTGTAGCTGTGAGTTAGTTATTCTCATGGTTTCATTTCCACTTTTTCAAGTTGGGGAAATAACTAACAAGTGAAAGTTGATTCCTACTTCCTCATTTATAGCCACAGAAAAATGGGGCTCAAAGACTGCTCAGACTATAACTGCCCTGCCTGAAATTTGTCGCTGAAAATCAGGACTTTGGGATCTGTACTAAAGGGTCTACATCTCCTCCACCCTAGGATGGAAAGGCAAAGACTACACACCCATGATTACACATGTGCATGTACACACACACACACACACACACACACACACACATATCCTATGCTCCTGTTTCTCAGGAAAAGTGGGCTTACCAGACACCCTAGACTGGTTACTAGTTTGGAGCCACAAACCTATTGCAACATCCCAGTCCCTCTTGAAGGTGTAGCCCCCTGGAATCATCCTTCTTAAGGCCTATGGGTGTTGTGAGATGAGTTTCACAAAAACTGTTGGTAAATCAGCTTTTAAAAATTGCATCTTGGGCTGGGAGATGTGGAAAATGGCTCGGCTAGAAAAGTGCTTGTCTTGAAAGCAGGGGGAACTGACTAAACCAAGTACAGCGACATGACCGTGGAATGCCAGCACTGGGGAGATAGAGACGGGCTCACTGGCCAGCCAATCTAGCCTACTTCATGAGTTCCGGGCCAATGGGATAGCCTGCCTCAAAAAAAAGATGGACAGGGCCTCAGAGGAACAATAACAGAGGTTATCCTTTGGCTCCATACACAAGTGTATTTATGCACACACACACATTTAAAGAAAATGATACATGGAATTACATTTTAAAAAATGAAAACATTGGTAAATTGCTATACTGGGCAGTATCCATTTCCCTAAATTTTTAGTAGAATGATAATGTCCTAAAAGCATCACTCATCTTGGCTAATGTGTAACTAACTACCCTTTAAACTTTAAAGTTTTAAGCCCACTTACCCTGGCCACATTTCTCATGTAATTCCAAATAGCTGTTATTCCTAACCATCCTATTTCTGCTAATGGCACCAGTATTCTTCTGTTCTGCCAGGCATAAAATGTCAGATACATCTTGATTCTTTTTCATGACAACCTTTTCCCCATGTCATCAATTCCCAAATCCCATTTTTTTTTTTCTGTCAACAAAATGACTCCTAAGCTCCTTTCCTAATGAAACCCTATATCTATGCCTAGCTATGGCTTTAAATGACCTCCCAGTCCCCAGTCTCTCCTCTCTCCAGCCATTTTGCACATGGAAGTTTGGTTAATCTGTTTATGTCATCACTTTGGTTATAATATCCACATGTTTAAATATCCCCAGGTTCTGGTGCCCACAGAAATGGCTATTGTCTAGATAGACACAGAACTTCATTCCCACGCCTTGCATTAGTTACAAATAGCCTACTACCTTCTGATCAATAGGTAAAATTCACTGTTGGTGTCCCTCAAATTTCTAAAAACCCTTTCTGACAAACAGAGTGCTAATCAGAGAGAAGTATCAACAGGAGTTACAGATAAAGCCTGCCTTGTAATCCCCCTCCTGCTCTGTCTCTGTCTGTCCAGAAGGACTGTCCCTCCAGATGCTAAGAGCTACATGACCACCTGGGCCCTTCCCCCAACCTGGGCATTCCCCTTAAATTCCTGATCTGACCTTGCCATATGATTTTTTTCCCCACTTGGGAGATAGCCTGGAGCTTGGGGTCCCTTTCCTCCTATTAAAGCCTTTCCTTTCAGAGCAGTCTCTCGTAGTGGTCATTTCCATTCCATAGCAACTGGAACTTATAAGGACATCACCTCCAAGTATTCAAGAGGGCCCTGTCTGGGAGCAAATAGTTCTATTCCAAAAGAACATGACCCAAAGTTCAAGTGAGTACTGTGGTAAGAAGGAGAGTGATTTACAGATTCTATGAGACTGAAATGACACCATGCTATCGATTATGTAGCTTGGAGTTTTCAGATGGGCTTTGTATAAGATTTTCAGACCTTTCTTCTGTCTTGGCAAAAATTCTAGTACAGTCATGTATATATGACCTTAAACTACCATCATATGTAAGGGCTTTAATATTGTTATGAGATGTGTGAAGTACTTAAAGATGTACAAAAGGCAGAAAATCATAGAGAG
Organism: Zapus hudsonius; assembly: GCA_004024765.1. Lineage (NCBI taxonomy): Eukaryota > Metazoa > Chordata > Mammalia > Rodentia > Dipodidae > Zapus > Zapus hudsonius. Next base: position 19,211 of record PVHP010019206.1, read on the forward strand.
ATAAAACTTAAATCCAAATTGCTTAAGACAATACATGAGGTTCTTTGTTTGACCCCATCTGTCCTTTTCAGCCTCAATGCCTGATAATTCTCCTTGAGACACACTTTGTTCTTTATCTAAGCCAGCTTCCTATGTCTCTGGCACTTTGTAGACAGAAGAAACATCATGTTCTTTTGCTGTCTGCACTCATTTATCAAGACCCAGTTACAATAGCAACTCCTCTCTACTCCTCCAGAGTAAGGTGCTTGGTCCCACAGACAGTCCTTTGTATCTTCATTGCAGTTTATGCCCTCAGACTTGGTAATCGTTGCACTACACTTATCTACATCAGTGATGGTCATGGATCTGGGTTCCCAAGAGTACAGGCTTCACTTTGTTCACCTTGGAATTTTGCAGCTCCTTGGCAATTAAAAGCCCTCAGTAAATATTTACAAAATCACTTTGATTTTCCTGGTTTAGGCCACCTAGGCTTATTAGTTTCTCAAAAACCATCTGTTGCAACTCTTCTCCAAACCAAGCTAGAATAGTTGTTGCTAAAAAATGATGTAGCATTTTTAATGTCTCATCCAATATATAACTAACCAGGCCTAACCCTACCTAGTGTCCAAGATCAAATGAAATAAAACACATTCAGATGGTATGGCTGTAGACACCCTTGCCTTTCTCTACCCACAGCCTCACGAGAGCCAACGGACTTTTACCATCTCTCCAAGCCCTGAAGAGCAATTTAAAACCATCCTCTCCCAAGAAGGCATCCCTCATATCTAGACTAGACATTTTCTCAGAAATTTTTATATTTTTAAATATATAGTTCCCAAGACACAAACAAACTTTACTGGATTGTAGACACTTAAGAATATTTTATGTCCTCACAAGAAGGATGCTTTTTAAAAAAATATTTTATTTATTCATTTTCCAGCAGAGAGAGAGAGAGAGAGAGAGAGAGAGAGAGAGAGAGAGAGAGAGAGAGAGAGAGAGAGAACCAGGGCCACCACCTTGTGGGTCTGGCTTATGTGGGTCCTGGGGAATTGAACCCTGGGCCTTAAGCACTGGAGGCAAGTGCCTTAACCGCTGAGCCATCTTTCCAGCCCCAAGAAGGATGACTTTTTATTATTTACCTTTCTCCTGGATCCCTCCATAATACATTGCACATAGAAGGAGCAAACTTTTCCGTCTGCATAAGTGAATGAGATGATACATGTCAGGTATCATCTGTTCATCATATTCTACTTCCCTTCAGTGTTATACAATAAAATTAAACAATGTTATAGGTAACAGAATAGTTTCAACATTTCCTTCACACATTATACAATTGTTATTCTGCATAGCAAATCCTTGTATCACATACTCAGTATTATTACAGACTTGTTTATTTAATGACAGGAAATTATCTTTTTTTTTTTTTTTTTTTTTTTTTCGAGGTAGGGTTTTCGAGGTAGGGTCTCACTCTAGTCCAGGCTGACCTGTAATTCACTATGTAGTCTCAAGGTGGCCTTGAACTCACAGCAATCCTCCTACCTCAGCCACCTGAGTGCTGGGATTAAAGGCGTGCACCACCACGCCTGGCCGTAATGACAGGAAATTTTAAAAACCTACATAGATATTGTCCTCCTACTTTGGTATGTAGAAAATATTAATATTAAATACAGTGTAACATTAAATCATAATGTAAGTATATTCCTTTTCCCCCATCAGCAAAGATAGTTTCTCTTCTTTGCTTCATTTCACATATCTATTATAGCAATTATTTCTATGGCTTTATAATTACAAGTTTTTACATTTATCTCCCCTGACAGAATTTGAACTTCTCAAGCATAAGAACCATATCTTAACTATATATCTGTATTGATCAGTCTATAATAATTAGTTGACATATCAGTATATATATTGCATAATTTCTTTATACTTACATATAAATATATTTAATATTTATATATACACTTGCATAACTATTATGCTTGGTAATGGTATTCTTCAAATATTTCATAAATATTACTGAAAAAATAAATGGACCTTTTAACTAGTCAATAATTTTTAATTTCTAACAAATTGCTTTCAGAATGACTAGAAAGAAGGGCTGGGGATTTAGGTCAGTAGTAAAGTGCTTGCCTAGTTAGCACAGGGCCCTATGTTTGGTCCCTAGCACTGGAAAAAAAAAAAAGACCAGGGGAACAAATGACTAGGAGAGAAATTAAAACAAAAACATTATGACCTATTGCCCACAAAGTAATAGTTATAGATTAATATAAAATAGTAATAATGAAAGATAATAGTCAAACATGTCTATTTGGGTTACAAAGTGAATTGAAGACCATCCTAGGCAACTCACATCAAAAATTAAAATGAAAAAAATTTTAAAATGAAAAAAAATTGAAAATGAGAATTAGAGATGTAGCTTAGTAGTTGAGGGTTTGCTTACTTGCCTAGTGTATTAGTTGGGGTTCTCTAGAGGAAACAGAGTTGACAGAATGGCTTGTAGTAAGAGGGAATTTATTGGGGTAGCTTATGATAGTCCAACAATAGCAGTCTGCAGGCCCATAGGTGAAGGAACCAGTAGCTGTTCCGTCCACGTGGCTGGAGGCCTCAGCAGTTCCAATCCAGCCCTGAAGGCCTGATGGCTCCCTGGGGAGCGGCTGCTCTTCAGTCCATGATGTGAGGCCTAGGAAACTGGGTTCCGATGTCCAGGAAGGGTAGGAGAGCAGGATAAGAGGGCAAGTCATGAACAAGCACCAGCAGCCAACAAGCAGGGAGGCAAGGAGAGAATTTTTTCCCCTTTATATAGCCTTAGGGTGGGGTCTTACAACCCTTCTCCAAATTTATTGGCTTCCTGAGTCTCCATAATTTCCTTCCTGCATGGCCCACACAGGAAAGGATGTTTAGTTCTAGTTTCTTTGAACTTCTTTACATCCTGCCCCCTACTGAGAGGCTGCCTTCCTGTAAACATCCTCAGAGACCTACCCAAGATAATTTAAAAAATCAAGTTGACAACAAAACTTAACCATCACACCTAACATGCATGAGATCCCATGAGACTCTAGGTTTAATCCCCAGCACAGGGGAAGGGTTATATATGTATGTGTATATATGTGTGTATATGTGTGTATATGTATGTGTATGTATATATTCATACATATGATTGTGAGATATATGTAGAGAGAGCATTTACATGAGCTTCTTGAAAAGAAGGAGTTCACTTTAGTCATACTTTTGTCCCTCAAGTTACTGAGGCTACAAATAACAAGTAATCTATGTATGCTTATTGATGGCACTAAAAACATGCTCAGTTGTTGGTTTTGCTGTTAATAATTACAAGGGTTGAAAGTCTATGTTGCATGGTCTTTAAAACTAGCTCTTTGTTTTTGTTTAACTATCTATCACCTAAAGTTTTAGGACATATTTAGAAATCTTTCACCCATGACATATGTGAAGCATTTTAAAACCATATGTTAATTGCCAACTTGCTCAAATTGAAAAGCACCTGAGAGATGAGTAAAACAGACCTTTAGAAGTGTCTGTTGGTGTTTCTACACACGATTAGATCATGAGCCCATTCAACTATAGGGTGCTATACTCCATTGATGGATTCGAAATCAGAATAGTTTATTGGGTGGTGGTGAAACTGTGAAAGGTAGGGAGGGGCTACTCAGAGGAAGTGGGTCACTGCAGCTACATAGCTTAGAGATATGCTCTGTTAAGTGTGACTACTTAAAATAAAATGTGGTGTAAGGAATAAAATGTAGTATAAAGGTACTTCATTTCCATGATTAATGCGTCCTCCACTAAAACTGCAATTCCTCAGCTGAATGGAAGGGTGTGGTGATGACTTTTGAATCTGAAAGTATTAAGGCTGCTTATGGGTTTTTTTGCTTGATTGTTTGATTGGTTGGTTGGTTTTTTGAGTTAGGGTCTTGCTCTAGCCCAGACTGACCTTAAACTCACTGTGATCCTCCTACCTCTGCCTCCCAAGTTCTGGGGTAGGCCACCACACCCAGCTGAGCTTCCTAATTTTTACAAAAAATTTTATTTATTTATTTTCAAGCAGAGAGATAACTGGGGGCAGGGGAAGCAAGAGCATATGGGCTCTCCAGGGCCTCTAGCCACTGCAAATGAACTCCAAATGGATGTGGCACTTGGTGCATCTGGCTTACTTGAGTACTGGGGAATTGAACCGGGGTCCTTAGACACTGGAGGCAAGTGTCCTCACTGCTGAGCCATCGCTCCAGCCCAAGCTGTCTAATTTTTAAAATAGATTTTTAAAAATTTATTTTATTTATTGTTTATTTCTTTGAGAGAGAGAGAGAGAGAGAGAGAGAGAGAGAGAGAGAGAGAGAGAGAGGAGAGAATGGGCACACCAGGGACTCTAGTCACTGCATTTGGCTTTACGTGGGTACTGGGGAATCAAACCCCTGTTCTTAGACTTTGCAGGCAAGCACATTAACCTCTGAGCCATCTCCCCAGCTCCTAAAATAGCTTTTTATTCACACTTTCCTATTATCATAATTAGTGAGGTAGATATCTAGCCTCTCCACAGTTTACTTAAAATTGTTATAGACATGGATCATAAGAGAATCTCAGAAATCTAAGCTGCTTTATACAGTAGTGACAGAAATTATGTAAAAATGATAGCAATAAATAGCAAGCAAAAATATGTCACTTCCCTAGCATCCAAGTAAAAAGACTGGTTACACTCACAGCGGCCTACTGTTGTAAAACAAGACATAAAATTTTAAATTCAAAAAACTGTCTTTAACATTAACAAAGGGATATGGGGGACACGATTTCAGGGAACCTAAACCCACACAGCTCCAGTTAGAAAAACCGTACACACTGGTCCTTCAACACTGAGTCAGATGTGCTGCTGCTACGGAATAGTTATTATCTGAAGGGCTTACAGCTTGGCCCAATGGTGAAAACTGTGAATAAAATAATTAAGTGAAAGTTCAAGATGATGCAATGTTTCCAGAGTAAATATAAATGATGACTCATAAAAGACATCTAATTGGTTTCCAATTCTTCAAATCGCTTTTATGAGAACATTTTAGTGGAATGAGCATAAACTATTTTCTCTTCCTAACTCAAAAAGCAAAATAAGAACATACGGTCAAAAGCACTTCTGAAAGTCACCACTCCAATAGAAAGGCACCTCACACGGGTTCTGAACACAGACCAAGTCACTGATGCATGTGGAACAGAGATGCTCAGAAGTTTAATTTTAAGGAATGTTACTTAACGTGATCGCACATTCAGTTTTCCAATATTCATCATATGGGTGAATATTTAAAATGTGCTACCAAGGAATTTTGCTATGACGTAGTCAAAAATGCATCTCCTTATAAATGAAAATGCCCCAAAACTGTACTGAAATTTTTATCTGTTAGGCTTTGTTCCAATCTGTCAGGTAAACTTATTTCATAAGCTTCTATACTAGTCATGTAGAAAAACAGATGCTTAGATTTTTTTATGGCAAAGCACTTTAATAGACAATATATTCTCTGTCCTGAACCTACAATGATATTTTAAAGCACAAATCTGATATGTTGTTCCTTTGGCAATAACTTCATTTTATTCTTAGAAAAAACAGACCTTACCGGGCGTGGTGGTGCATGCCTTTAATCCCAGCACTCTGGAGGCAGAGGTAAGAGGATTGCCATGAGTTCAAGGCCATCCTGAGACTACACAGTGAATTCCAGGTCAGCCTGGACTAGAGCAAGACCCTACCTCGAAAAACCAAAAAAGAAAAGAAAAGAAAAAGAAAAAACAGACCTTATCTCTTCACCATGGCTTACAAAACCCGATGGAGGGTCTTGGCTCTACCCTCAAGAACTCCTCCATTTTTCTTCCTCTCATTTACTTGCTGTACTACCATTTGCCTCTCTCTGTGGTCAGACCAACCCACTGAGTTGTTTCTGCCTCAGAGCCTTTAAACATGTCTCCTTTGGCTAACCTCCTCATTATGTAGGCCTCTGCTGAAAAGCCTTTCTTGAGGCTAAATTGATCATACATCTCTATTTTTCAAACATTCTCTATCATACACACACACACACACACACACACACACACACACACACACACAAATCCACACAAATTGCTCTGTGTACTCTTAGCACAGTGTTAACCATGTGTTGAATTAATTAATTAGTTCAGGGCTGAAAGTTAAAAATGATGTACTTCATTTTGCTTGACTCTTCAGAGGCAGCATTTGCAGAAAAAAATAACAAACAACAACGACTTGGATGGAGCTTTTTTCTTTTTGACAGTTTCCAGAAGTATAGACAATAACTCATCATAATCCCTTTCCATCACCCCTATTTTTCTTGTCCTAAATTCTCCCTCAATTGAATTCCTTCTTTTTTTCAATTAGTCTGTCTTCTATTTTTGATGTCATCATTTTTTTTTCTTCTACAATGCAGGTCTTGTGTAGGTCGCATAAGCCATTGTGAGGTCATGAATATCAAGACTACTTTGTGTCTGGAAGACAGAATTGTAAGCAGTCCTCCCCTTCCTTTGGCTCTTATGTTCTTTCTGCCAGGTCTTCTGCAATGGTTACTGAGCCTTGGTCCATTGAGATATCTTAGTGCTGAACACTCCACTGTCAATTCTTCTCAACACTATAGTGACTTTTGAGTCAGCCCCAGTGGTCACTGCCATCTGAAAAGAGAAGCTTCTCTAGCCAAAAGTGAGAACAACATTAATATATAGGTATAAACCTAAAAAGTGTTTAGAGGGCAGTTTGGTGGGCATAATATATGCATTTAGCCAGACAACAACAGGCATTACTTCCCTAGAGCTCATGACATCCCCACCATAGGCTTTTGACTAGGTTTTCAGTACCAGTTATGTATTCCCTTCCACGAATCGGGTCTCTAGTCCAGTTAGAGATTAGTTGATTTCCCCCATAATAGACATAACACCATTGCACCAATTGGCACATTTGGCCTGGCTGGCCAGCCAGAAGGCTTGTGGGCTCACTGCTGGATAATACCTTTCATGACTTCTCTCTCCCAAAAGACTGCATACCTTATAGCTCTTTCCAGCATTATGACAGCTAGTCAACAGGGAGGAGGCTTTAGGAGCATTTACTAGTCCTGGATAAATTCAGTGTCATCAAGGAAAACTTTTATTCCTCACCCCTTTCACGACTATCACACCTTTCCAGGTACTATTCAGAGGTTCTTTTGTGGCATTTATTACAAATAATTATCTATCTCATTTGTTTAAAGCATTACTCCTCTAGGAGTAGTGGGCTGGGATTGTATCTAGCTCCCTGCTGTGTTCCCAGTCCCAACAATAATGTCTGGCACAAAATATGCCCACAAAAATAATTTTTGAATAAAAGAAATCTTAATCCTTTAGGCTGAAACCACTAGAATTTTAAAATAAATTATACAAGTTTGAGATTTTTATTTTCTTAACAGCTGGTACCAGAATTCTTCTCAAGAAAGGAAGGGTGCTAGGAGAAATACTCAGGTAATCCAGGAGCCCCTGAGGATGATGGGAAGGCCTTATGACAATGGGAAGAATAGCTGCCCAGTTCTGCCTGACACAACCAGACAAATGTGGCCCCAGAGAGGAAGGAGGGAAGCAGGAGCCAAGTTGATGGCCTAAAACTGGGGAACCAGGTAAGATAGAATATGAAAATTATGTTTTTAAAAAACTTATTTTTGTTTGACATACAAAATAATGGGTTTTGCTAGGTGTGAGGGGATATGCCTATAATCCCAACACTTAGGAGGCAGAAGCAGAAGGATCAGAAGTTCAAATCCATCCACAACTATATAGTATAGGCCAGCCTGTGCTACATGAGATACTGTCTCAAAGGAACAAATTTTGCTCATATTTATCCTCCTATTACTCTTTTTCCTTCTCCCATAAGACCCCTCCCCCTACTATAGGTACCTTCCTTCTCTCCAAATAATCCCTCTTTTGCTTACATGTCACATTTAAAGTGAAATCTGTATTCTGCCTCTGAGAGAACATGTGGTTTGTCTCTCTTTTCCACCCATTCCTGTCTTCAGGATCTCAATCTGGTCTGTCCTTGGTTTCCCTGACATGTGACCTCCATCCAAGGAATTTAGAAGAAATGAACAGAGTGTAGCGTGGAGGACAGGCAGGTTTATCACAGAGAAAAGTGGAGTTCTGGGTGGACCTTGATTTCCCTGACCTTGTGATCTTCATCAAAAGAATTTAAAAGAGGTGCACAGAATGTAGTGTAGAGGACAAATAGGTTTATCACAGAGAAAAGTGGAGTTCTTTCAAGGGGTGACAGTGGACAATGGCCCACAGGACCATTATGCTGCTCTACATTTGAGGCTTTTCTAAAACCTCTACAACTGACAGCTTTTTCTGAAGGGTGTTTTTCTGTATAAGTGGTTGACAGGAATATTTGGATTGACTTTTATGGGAGGAGACAATTGTATGCAATTGTTCTTTCTCAGAAAGCCTGTAGCTACACTGTAACTTTAAGACAGTTGTCATGAATGAACTTTCGAGCAGTTCAGAATGTTATGTGTCCACCCAAAACCAGAGATATGACTCAGGTCTTGTTCTTTTGACCAGTAATCAGATTGTAACTTGAGACTCTGCAAACACTATAATATAGTCATCTTTCAATGTTAACATATGTATATGCCATCATTTTAATGGTTTCATAGTATTCCATTTTATAACTATAATTTATTTAACCAATTCTATACTATATATGTATATATGTTATATATATATACACACACACATATATATATATATATGCAGTTTTAGTTTTTGTTTTAACAAGCTGCTGTTTATGAGGGAGGGATCCATTCCAATGACTTTCAAGTATGCTAACATTTGACTGCTGCTTAGCATTATTCTCTCTTGTTCTCCTGCCCCTCTTTCTAGGCCCCTTTCTTACCCCCAGCATAATTTTTAATCTATATTCTGTATATTAGAAAAAACATACAATATTTGTCTTTCTGAGTCTTTTCACTTAACAATATAATTTCCAGCTCTACCCATTTTCCAGAAAATATAATAATTTCATTCCCCTTTTACTTTCTTTTTTGTGCATGTATGTATATGCATGTGTGTGTCATTGGGCATGAGTGTGTGCAGGTGGAGACCATGGTACCTTTGTGTTAAGTGTCTTTCTCTGTTACTCAGCTCCTTTAGTTTTTGAGACAGGATCTCTGACTTAGCTTAGATTCAATGGATTCAGCCAATCAGTCTAGGTAGACTTAGCCAACCAGCAAGCCAGGATTCTCTAGTCTCTACCTCCCCAGGGCTAAGATTACAGGTGCACCACGCCATGCCTGGCTGTATGTGTCTGCTGGGGATGTAAATTCAGATTCTCATGTTTGCATGACAAGCACTTTACTTTACCAATTGAGCCATCTCCCCAGCCCTGATTTCATTCTTCTTTACGGCTGAATAAAACTTCATATACATATATACATACATATACATAATATATATGCCACATTTTCTTCATTCATTCATCTGTTAATGGGCAGCTAGGCTGGTTCTATACCTTGGTTATTATGGGTATGGTAGCTATAAACATGGATGCCCAAGAGTCTCTGTGGTATGCTAACTTTAGAGTCCTTTAGATACATACCCAGGAGTAGTATGCTGGATCACATGGTAGTTTAGTTTTTTAAGGAAGTGCCATAGTGATTTCCACAGTAGCTGTACAAGTTTACATTTCCACCAACATAAGGATTCCTTTTTCTCATTATCTTTTTTCTTTTGCTTGATAGTAGCCATTCTGTCTGGGGTAAGATAGAATCTCAATAGTTTTGATTTACAGTGCTCTAAAGACAAAGGATATTGAATATTTTCCCAAGTATTTATTGGCTATTTGTATTTCTTCTTTTGAGAACTATCTATTAGTTGGATGATTTGGGTTTCAGATCTTACATTAAGGCCTTTGGAATACTTAAGTCAATTTTGTACAGGATGAGAAATGGGGATCTAGTTTGAAAATTTTCTTCACAAAGCCGCTATTTCTATGCCTTTCTCTCAGATCTTCAGTCAAGTCCACTAACAGTTCAAGCTGCCTCCCAGGAGTGTGTGTGTGTGTGTGTGTGTGTGTGTGTGTGTGTGTGTGTGCATGTAAACTGGGAAATATGACATCAGAACGCATGATTTGCTTAACAGAATTGAAATTTATATTGAAATAATCTATAAATAGTGGAGACACCAATTTGGAGCCAGAGGTGATTTTGAGATTGTAAACTGCCTAAGAATTTCTAGAAATCAGCCACAAGCCTTAGAATGAGATGATTACTTTTATGTTATCTAGACTTCAAAAGCCAAAGAGACATGATCACACATGAATTAAAGTATCAGTGAGTTTGCCTCAGTCAGAGTCTATGGTTGGGAATGTCTGGCATGTCTCCCTTGCCTTAATTGCTACCCACTCTTCACCAGTTTAGAATTTAGAGTCTAAGGAGATGAGAAAAATGGGAGCAGGGGAGGAAAGTTGGAATGACAGACCTTCTACCTATCACCTGATGAAACAAACTTTGACAAATTGTCTCTTTAATTGACTTTTAAGAGATAATGGGAAGCTGGGGTGAATGGTGGTTCATGCCCTATAATCTCTGCATTTGGGAGACTGAGGAAGGAAGATAACTTCAAGTTCAAGGAAGCCTAGGCTACTGAAAAAGATAAGAGAGAAAGAGACAGAAGGGGAGGGGAGAGGAAGAGGGGAGGAGAAGGGAGGAGAGGAGAGAAGAGAAAGAAAAAATGAGGAGAGAAGAGAAGAGGAAGGGAGGGGAGGAGAGAGGAGGGAAAGGGAAGGGAGGGGAGGGAAGGGAAGGGAAGAAGGATCATGATAACTTAGTAATGTAGTCTTTTGTGAAAAGATGCTGTATAAATAAATAAATACCATCTCTCTTTGCAGTAATAATTAGTCACCCAAAGTAAACTTCAAATGGATTTCTAGATTTTATTTGATCACTAAAATTTTGCCATTTTGAAGCTTTGCCAGAACATACATTACATTATTTTCAATTCCCTATCTAGAGAACAGAGGGAGGGCAATCCTGTAAAAACCATGATGATGACTCATGAGTGACCTGCCGGGAGAAAATGTACCATGCTTTACATTGCTGTAATCTTAGAGCACTGAAAGAAGAAAGATTTGCTCCATCAGACACAAATTATGTATGTGCGTGTGTGTGTGTGTGTGTGTGTGTGTGTGTGTGTGTGTGTGTGTGTGTGTTCCTTCTTTCCCAGAGAACTCAGTAGGCTGAAGAATGATTAACAGAAAGCCATGTTATAAGCGTGAACAGATCCAGGCTTAACTTCAGCAAGTAGTTCTTGTTTTCATTAGAACACCCCCTGATTCTTCCCAGAAAATAAGATTTCACTTTCTGGCTACAGTTAATCTACTCATGAGTCAACACACCACATTACTATACTCATTCCACTTTCACTGTTATCTAAATGGGAGAAAGGGTCACCTCTACTGACTCTAGTATGCCCTTTTTATATTCAAAGTGGCCTTGTTAATTATTAGCTGAGCTAAAAGCAAAACCTGGCCAACTGGTACTTATTCAGAACTCCCTTCCCTGTGTGCACATTATTCCATTTTAAAGTGGAGGAACAGGCTATTACATATATTAAATATTTGCATATATGCAAACCTTTTAAAGAAAGTCACATAATAAAATGTTTGTAAATGTTTTTCTACAGAGATTATGATAATAGCACTCCCTACACCGATGTCCACATTTTAGAAGCCTTAGAATTTGTGAAATGTCATTTTACAGGCAAAGAGGAATCAAGATTGTGGGTGATTATCAGCAAGTGGATTACCCTGGATCATCCAAGTAGATTTAACATGATCATGGAGAGAGGCAGAAGAGCCAGAGTGAGGACTGCCTGTGGAGAAAGATGGGAGAGATGCAGGCTGCTGACTGGAAAGATAAGAAGGAGCCATGTGCTAAATGATGTGGGCAGCTTTCTAGGCTGGGAAAGGCATGGAAACAGGGGCTCTGCTGCAGCTTCCATGGCACACAGTCATGCTGAAGCCCAAGTGGTTCCAGCAAAACTTTATATAGTGTGCATGTATTATTCTTAAACAACAGTACCTCAAAAGAATCCTGAAACAACAGATATTACTGAACCATATATGTGTGTGTAAAAATTACACACATATAGTTTTTCCTTATTAAAAACTTTCATCTTCACTGAAAAGGAAGCAGGTTACAGCTTGTCTTTGACATCTCCAAATTGTCACCATCAATATTGTGTTTGGAGGCCATCGTTAAGTCCAAATCAGGGTTACTAGATCATAAGTACTCCAATATTGTGACCGTCAATCTGATTAGCAAGAGAGCTACTAAGTGACTGAGTGGGCAATATGTGCAGTGTGGATATGCTGGGCAAAGAGATGATTCATGTCCTGAGGGGGATGGAGTGGGAACAGCAAGAGATTTCATCACGCTACTCAGAATGGCTTGAAACTTAAAATTTATCAATTAGGCTGTGGGTATATCCATACTGGTAGAGCAAAATGCTTAGCATGTACCTGTCCCTAGGTTTGATTCCCCAGCATTGAAAATTTTTTAATCATTTATTTCTAGAATTTTCTATTTCTTATTTCTGGACTTTGGCTGACCTCTGCTAACTTAAACTTAGGATAGTGAAACTACAGGTAAGAGAAGATTTCTGTATTTTGGATAATCACGTTTATTTTTATTTCTAAAATGGCCATGAGGGTTGTGAGATCTTGCTTGCCCTCACTCTGTCATCTTTGCATGAATCAAATGGTTATGGAGTTTGGTTTCATGGGGAATTTTTCCCGGTTGTCCTCTCCCACCCCCACGGTTTTTAGCTAATGTTCATGAAGAGAATGAGCACTTAGAGCTGTGCCACTAATGACAGGAAATCCTGCCTAAGAGTGCATTTCTTTACAGAGCTGTGTCCATACCATCCTTTGGGCCCTCTGCTGGAAAAGTAGAATCA
>PVHP010019207.1:0-32115 GCA_004024765.1 Zapus hudsonius
ACAACACACTTGGGCCAGGAAGACTGGGATGAGTACTAAGATATACAGGATACCTTGCCACAAGGACTAATACAGACAGCCCACAGAGGAGGATATACAACTGATCAGGGATGGGGAGGGGGGGAATTGGGGAATTCGGGATAACAACGCATGGTTTGCCCACTAAATAATGTAACACATTATGGACAATAAATATATTTTAAAAAAAAAAGAATCAGAAAAAAAATGCCAAATAAACCAATATTCCTATAAACAAATGAATTAGATAATTCTCAAAAGAAGTATATATGGTCAGTTAATACCTAAAAGGTGCTCAACAACCTTAGGAATCAGGAAATTAAACATCAAAACTACCCTGAGCATCCATCCATCTCAGCCCAGTCAGACTGGATGTCATCTGAAAAACAAGCAACAAATGTTGGAGAGGATGCAAGAGAAGAGGAACACTTACACAGCGTGGGCAGGAACAGAAATTCCTGCAGCCACTATAGAAATCAGCATGAAGACATCTCAAAACGGAAAACAGAACAGCCATAGGATCCAGCTTACCTCTCTTGAGTACATTCCTGAAAGAATCAAATTCATTATACTACAGAGATGCATACATGGCACTGTTCACAGTAGCCAAGATATAGAACCAACCTAGATGCTTATCAACAGATGAATGGATCAAGAAAACACAGAGAGAATTCAGACATAAAGAAGAATGAAGCTATATGATTTGTGGTGTAACAGATGAAATGGAAGAACATTGTATTAAGTGCAATACACCAGAATTAGAAAGACAAATACAACACAATCTAGTTTTTTTAAAAAGACACAAAAGAAGAACTAGGGCCAGGCATGGTTATGCACGCCTTTAATTCCAGCACTCTGGAGGCAGAAAGACCAGGATCAGTGTGAGTTCAAGGCCACCCTGAGGCTACATACTGAATTACAGGTCAGCTTGAGCTAGACTGAGACCCTACCTCAAAAAAAAAAAAAAAAAAAAAAAAAAAAAAGAGGTACTATTTAAGAGAAAGAGGAGTGGGACCAGCTGGAGTAAGGGGACAGAGTATAGAAGGAGAGTGACTATGACCTAGATACACTGTATAGATTTATGAAAATGTCATCACAAACCCCATTATTGTACAAATAATATATGGAATCTTTTAAAAGCTTACCAAGGTTTTGGAGATCTGTTGGTGGAACTATTTCCCTTTCTAGGGTTTACATACAGATCAAATTTCCTATTTTATAAAGCCAAAGGCATCTCTATCAGAATTTATTTTCTTATGAAAACTTTGGGATATAATCTAAAGAATTTATTAAATCTATTTTATAACCCTCCCTGTTTTCCAATACCATTGAGAATCTCCAAAGAATGTTTTCAAATTTTCTCAAGATCTGCCTTTTTGGCCCAAATTGTTGCATCAGACCATCTATGTCAGACATCCCCAAGACCACCTAATATAGTAGAAAGACTCATAGGACTCAGGAAGACAATTTTAACCATGCTTACAACTTATTAGAGAAAGGACACAGACTAAACTTGGTGAGCAGAAAGGGGAAAGTCAAATGGAGCCTCACAGTGAGTTTAGTTCTCCCAGCAGCAATGTAGGGAAACAAAGTTACATGTGCCAATCAGGGTTGCTCTCCTGAGATGTAGACTCATATCTGGACTTTAGAAAAATCTTTAACAAATTATTTAAATTTAGCCTAACATAACGTATGGAAAGTAGGCGTTGAGATCTTGTCCTGTACTGAAGAGATTTCTCTTTGCAAAGGATTTGAGAGCTGGAGATAAGGCTCAGCAGTTAAAGACACTTGCTTTCAAAGCCCAATGACCTGAATTCAATTCTCCAGTACCCATGATGTGCAAAGTGGCACCTTCATCTGAAGATCTTTTTCAATGGCAAGAGACCCTGGCATGTTGAACCTTCACTGCTTGCAAATAAATAAATGAAATATATTTTAAAAAGGTAATTGACTTGGCGTTTGAGGTAGGTTCAGGGGCAGTCTCTTTGTCCATCCTAACAGCCATCCTTAGCATTAAAGACAGAAATGAATGGATTTTCTTAGATTTCTCCTTCGACCTCTGTGGTGGGTTGAATCTTATGTCCCCCATAAACTCATGTGTCCTCAGCTGATGGCAATTTGGGAGATGAAGCCTTGCTTGAGTAGGTTGATGTTGGGGTGCAGGCTTAGGGATGTTGTAGCCAGGTCCCCATTGCCAGAGCTCAGCTTGCTCTCCTGCTGCTGTTTCTGGTGCTTTATCCCAGCAATGAGAAGCTCACTACAACGATCTGTGTTTCCACTGTTAGCAGGTTCAGCTTCTCTCTGCTGTGGCAATGTTATTCTGTTTATGGAGTAGGTAACAAGAGGGTGCTGGGGAGGAGGGGTGCTTTTCCATGTGTTAAGATAACAGAATAAGCAGATGCCACAAGGGAAGAAGGAGTAACACATTGCATAGTGTGCATTTAAATGGGCATTTATTGATTACATAAGATTTTTATAGAAATATGTTTTTACAGAAGTGCCACTTTCATTTGGTGTGGCTGACGAGTTCATAAAAGAGAAGCAAAGAATGCTTGGGTGCCTTTTATGGCTTCGTACTGCAGTTTTGTGTCTCTATTCATTGATAACGGCAAAGAGGAGGCATTCTGGTACCTTTTATCATTATGCAAATAATTGCACTAGATTTTCAATAACTTTCTTAAGATAAATTGCTAATTTCCATTAAAAAAGAAAAGCCAGAACTCTTTTATTGAACGACCTTGGTCCCAAGCTGTTTTGCAAAAACAAGTCATTTCTATAGCCCATTTCTAGAACTTACATTTCTTCTGGCAGACACTTCAAAAGATGGCACAATGTGTGCTCATGCGCACACACCAGATAAATAAATAGTTCACTAAAGCTGTGATGAAATACCCACAGCTGTCTGCCTACTCTTGATGCTAAATCCAGGGGGCAGATGGAGTTTCTTTCCATGGAGTTCCTTCTAGCAGCTGTGATCTTCAAGATGGCTTCGTGAAGATCATTTAACCAAAGCCCTCAGCACCTCGTCATCTGCCTGCCCTCTTTTTCCCATACAAAATTGAGTTTCTCGAAAACATGTTTCTGGGTGGTTTCCTGGGCTCTTCCAATATTTCCCATGATGAGTCTTATGAATGGTTTCTTGGTTTGGGGATAAGTTAGGAGCAGCTGGACTAACCCTTACTAAATCCCCACAGATTAGCACAACTTCCACAAACTAAGCAGGGACCTACTTATCATTCAGTTAAAAAGCTCTGAAAATAACTCTTTCTATTATCACCTTGGACCAGTGAGGATGCTTCCATATAGCCTCCTACATACCCATAATATCCTGCCCGTAAAATCTTCAACCTGCATCCTCAGCTTTCTAAGAAAAATTGCCAAGAGATCAAAATGCATCCTTCTTAATAATGCACAAGGTCAGCAACCCTGAATCAGGCAAACATGAACCTGTCACTACCTTCTATGACTGACACGCCATCAGTCCTGTAAGCACATCCCCAGCACAGCTTCTCATGAGCCTCACAACACAACCACAAGCACAGCTTCTCTTCAGTGCCTGACTTCACCTTTCCAGAAAAGGCTTAGTGATAAAATAGTAAAGTTGGCATAGCACACTGGGCTGGCAGGGAGGGCATTTAGAGGCCTTGTAGAGGCTGTTCTAAAGCAGAGGTGACAGGTTCAGAGTGCTCGCTGTCCCACAGTCATGGAAATCACTATCCTAGAAATACCTGTTTGGAAGCTCCACCCACCTCCTCTTGACTTGCAGGTGAGCTTGGGTGTGTTGAGGAATGTTTCCAGATGAGGGTCTCCCATGGGGTAAAATAGCAATAAGGCTTATCCTCGAAAAGAATTCCTGGGACTGGGGTGATGGCCCAGTGGTTAAAAGCACTTGCTGTGGACACTTACTGACCATAGTTCTGTTCCTCAGATCCCTTATAAGGCAGAATCCAATGTCACACATGTCTGTAATCCCAATACCCCTGTGACAATGGGCAGCAGAAGCAGGAGAATCCTGAGGCTCTCAGGCCAACTAGTCTGATGTTCAAAGCTACAATCAGCAAGAGATTCTCAAACAAGGTGGAACAAAGACTCAATAGCCCAAGGTTTGTCCTCCAGTTTCCACATGCTTGCCAGGGCACATGTGTGTGTGCACTCACATACATGAAAGTGCATACTGATATATACACACAAGGAATTTGATCCATATGGAACCCCACAGAGAATGATTGGATGAACAAGGGACCCACAGCCATAGCCATTCAATCAACAAAGGATAAGCCAATGAGACAGAAACCAACGAATCTTGACACAAAAACCCCTAAGCTCACAACACTAAAGCAGCCTGAATACTCACCCACCACGACTCAGGGAACTGAGCGGAAGAGGGGGCAGAAAGATTGTGAGAGCCGTGGTGGGGGAGGATGATCCAGAGGCATGGCACCCCTCAGTAACAACATACTAGGGCCTGTGTAACCGGGATGACTCCTAGGCTATCCATGGTGGTCCCCTGCCCCAAAGACTGATCCAGACTGCCCACAGAGGAGGATATCCAGCTGACTAGGGATGGGGGAGGGGAGCAATGGGGAATTGGGGATAACAACTCATTGTTGGCCCACTAAACAATGTAACTCATTATGGACAATAAAGAAAAAAAAAAGTTAAAAAAAAAATGCTCCCAACTGTGGAACAAGGATACAAAAGGCATTCTGTTTGCATAACCATGTAATCAGGTATGCAAGGCCATGACACTGCCGTCATGAACCCAGTTCCACAGGTGAGGTAAATGCCATTGTAAAGGATCCAGGTGAGCTTGTTCCATCCTCTCCCCGGAGCTGGAGCTCTGTCTTCACCATCTCGTCACCAGGGCATGTGGCACGAGCTGAGAGGCCATTCACTTACTAGAAAAGAGGCTGACAGCACAGGAGACCAGACAATCCAATGCATGGTTCCCCGGCAGAGACACTAGAACCCTTTTTAGAAGTGGAGAAAAGAGGAAAGTGTCCAAGTTAAGCCTTTACTGACAGGTTTGGCAGGTCGAGGGATATTTAAATGTTTGTAAAGGAAAGGCCCTCTATTCTTTGTGTCTCTCATGTCAATAATAAAATACTTTGTTTTATTTTATTTTACTGTTGCAAAGAGTTTTATAAAAAGCAAAAAGAGAAGAATTCATCTCAGACATTCTTCTCATATAATTTCCATATTTAATGCCTAAGCCCAGTGGAAGGCTAAGTATTTTGAACCTAGTGCTCTAGAGCATGGATATGGGGCTTATTCCAAGAATTCACTGATTGCTGTGATGTAACCATTCACACCATGCCCTGCTTTGCACTACTGATGTACAGATGTATAAGATGGAACAGTGGAGAAAGCACAGGAATTCTACAGGCCTGAAGCCTCACCCAGACAGTGACCCTCCCGAGATGTGCAGCATCTTCTCTGTTAAGTGAAAACACCTTGGAGAGAAGGAGCATTAAAATGTTCTTAACAATTGTTATTTTACAAGAGTGGTAACTAATCTGTATCTCGTGTATCCAGATCAAGATACCCTGTATCTTGTGGTCATAGAAAGGGCATATGAAACATTAAATTACTTCAGGGATCCTTGGTTTCTTTGTGTACACATTATGTGAAGGCTGAATAAAAGAGATACGGTGTATAATTTTTAAACTGCTCTTTTTCAAATAGATATAATTCTATGGTGACTAATAATATTCACTTTTAGATTATGATATGACATTTCTGAATTCACAACAGATCTTTGGTGCTCTGAATTTTCCCAGTGAGCATATGCACTAAAACAAGGTGTTGGTAGTAAGGCAGTTTTGAGACAAAGGAAAAAATTATGAAAGTTTTTATTTGAAAAATTGTTTCTGAAAAGATATGAAACTAAAATCTATATTGAATGATATCAGAAAGAGGTAATCAGTCAAATCAAAAATTCATGAAATTTTCCTAAGGAAATGATCATGCTTCCTCATTCAATCAACAGAATTAAAAGTAGTGGCAGAACATAAATAAGTTTAAAATGATAGATCAATCAATTACATCATATGTACCTTGACTAGATTCCTCAATGTCCTCAAAAGACATTGTTGAAGCAAGTATGGAAATTTGAGTGGAATTGTTATAATATTTTTGTTGGAACTATAGTTTTAATGCTTTAATATTTTTAAATAATGGTCACAGGATGAGAAAGACAGAATGAAACTAGGTTGGCAAATGTTGACAAGCTATTGTTTTATTTTGTTCTGTTTTGTTTTGTTCATTGAGGTAGGGTTTTGATCTAGCCCAGGGTGACCTTTAATTCACTATGTAGTCTCAGGGTGGCCTCAAACTCATGGTGATCCTCCTACCTCTGCCTCCTGAGTGCTGGGATTAAAGGTGTGAGCCACCACACCAAACCATCGTCCTACTTTTTTGATACAAAATTTTCATTATGTAGTTTTTAAATCAGAAAAAAATGATCTTTATATTTGAAAATTTAGAAATTACTCATAGAAACATAGACAAAATAAATAGTCATAAAGTAGAGAGGAAAGGAGAAATATTAGCCATACTTCCCAGAACTGTGTGATCAAATAGTGTGGTGGTTTAAATGTAAAATATCCCCCATAGCCTCATGTGTTTGTGATTAAACATCATAATTCATCCCCAGCTACTTTTTCTGTTTAGAAGTATTGTGGAGCCTTTGGGAGGTAGAGCCTTGATGGAGCAAGTGTGTCACTTGAGGCAGGTCTTAGGAGGTTATACTAACTCCCCCTTGTCATGCTCAACTCACTCTTGCTACTTCCTCCATGCTGGTGTGAAGATGTGATACCCAGCTGTCTGCTCCTGCCATGCTTTCCCCACCATGATGAAACTTCTCACCAAAGCTATAAACCAGAAATAAATGCTTTCTTTCCACAAGCTGCTTCTGTCGCAGCAATGAGAAGGTAACTGCTACAGATAGAAAGAACAGACCAGGAAATGATGTCATAAGTGACAAAGGAGCAGCTGTGGTGGTTTTTAGCTTTGGTTTTGGCTTTGATTTGTTGTTGTGGTTGTTGTGTTTGTTGTGGTTGTGGTTGCTGCTGCTGATGCTTGCCCAAAGCAGGAAGATCTTAAGTTGAGTGCACCTATCAGAGATGTGAGACTGAGCAAAGGGCAGAGACTTAAGTCTGTAGAAATGCCTCAGACCAGAGGTAGAGAATGGAGTCCTAAGGTGAGGGATGGGCAGATGAGACTGTAGCGGCAAGTAGTAGGCTACTAGGAGCTGGGGGTAAGAACTGCTATGCTTTTCCCTGCAGTAAGGCTCAGCTCTACATACACAATAACACTCTCGGTTCCAGATGAGGGGACTATATCACTGTATGTACCAGGTGTAAGCCTTGGCTAGGGTGACATAAACAAACTTTAATCAGAGATGCCATGGGAGGTGCATGGTACTAAGTGCAATGAATGAGTGCCGCCTGGGGTGATCAAACAGAATCACCAGTTCCAGTGGGAATATGATAATTAATATACATGTACATATGTAGATATGTAATAAAGTTCAGATGCCTCTCAGCTGCCTCTTCAAGTCAGAAATCCATCTGTTGTTTGATTTGGGGGCCGTGAGTGAAAACACCCATCTTACCTCTGCAGCTGCAGAACAAGCAGCCTCCTTGGACATTTCAGTGTAGCAGATAGACCCATGGAGCTCCTTCACACCACCTGCCTCTGCCTCCCCGAGGCGTCTGGGCCACCCATCACTCCACCAGGCACTAAGCATTGCTGGCTGATGCAGTTGCCTTGAGAAAAGGTCCCAAGACACAAGTGCCCTTCAGACGGGCTTGACCTTGACTTCGTAGAGCTGGTCGGCCCTCCATGGAAGGTGGACATAGGCAGAAACCTGGCAAGTGTCTGCCCAAGCTAGAATCCTAAGACTTCCAAGGAAGGGGCTGTTCCTGAATATATTCTCGGTTGTGCCTAAGTTTTTTATGGTTTGTTTTAAATTTTTGTCTCTTTGTTTTAGTCACAGTCTTAAAAATAAAGAAATCCTCTGCTGGGGTCATCATCATTCAGTAGTACTTAAAGATTGGGATTCCATGTTCACACCGACCCATGTGCCAGCTGGAGACAGATACAGCAATCATTCCTCTGTGTGAACAAAGGCTTCTACGCTGACATTAAAAAATATTCTGGGAGCTGGGTATGAATTCTAGCTACGTGCCTGTAATCCCAGCACTTAGAAAGCTGAGTAGGAATATCAGGAGCTCATGATCAGCCTCAGCTACATAGCAAGTTAAAGGCATGCCTGAGCTACATGAGACCCCATCTCAAAAAAAAAAAAATAGAAGCACTAAAAAAACATTGTTGGGAGAGCAGAGCCATGACATCTATTCTCCCACAATAATGCATGGAATCTCTCTACTGTATTTGCATTAAAGAAAATCTGAAATACCAATCTTTGATTCTTTTAAATCACATCTCATTGAAACTGGCATTTGAGATTGGTATATTGTCAGCAGCCCGAATTTACCAAAGTCATGAGAATCAATACACTTATGGGCATTGTTTAATTAATATTATTGAGGTCAAAAGAGAGACGTCTCCATTTTAAAAGACATTTTGTGACTCATTTTTAACTGTTAAGCCCATCAAGTTGGCTTCAAGGAAGCCACCGTCCTATAGCAGAGTGAGGTCATGGTCCCACATGTAGGCTTCTGAATTAGCTAGTTCAGTAAATCCCTGCTCTGCCCCTGCCCAGCTCTGCCTCAGCTCCTTCGGCTTCAATGTAACTTTATGACCATAATTAATTACTTCTGAATAGGGTAAAGAACTAAATAGGTGAGTAAATATAAAGTTCTTAGAATCTTATACACAGAGATGAATAAAATCAGCCATGTGCACTGTCTACTGAGTTGTGTCCAACGTGGTCTATCCAGAAAGGGCAGGTGGCATCATCTATGCCTGTCCTTTGAGCCCCCATACTTTGAGAGTTAGTGGTGAAGGCAGGCCTTCCTGTAGGAGGCAGCTCACATAAACTTCAGAAGTGGTTCCCAACTCCTGTCCTCAAGCTGTGGTCATGACATGCTTTAGGTCCCAGCAATGTTTCTGATTTAGGTATCTGATATAATTACCAAGCTTATAAGAATCAATAAAAGCTCAAGTGTACTCCATGCTCAACCAGACAGATTGAAGAAAACCAACCAGTGGATTAACTCCATACTTCCTTGTTAACTTTTGTGAATTCAACTGTCAGACCTGAGGATACATTTGATAATTTTATAAATCACTGATTGTGGATTGTGATATGTGTAGCTCTGAATGTTTTTTTTTCAAGCCAAACACCATAAATACGAATCCAAAGTGAAAATAAAAATGTAGATTTTACCCAATGTTTAAAGATCTACCAGGCAATTTTGATTGATTCATTTATTTATTAATTCATTTGACAAACTTCCATCTTATGCCTACAAGATGTTAAGATCTTCTTTGGGTATTTGTATCTAGGATCAAAGTGCAGACATATTTACTTAGACTGTGATGAGCCAAAGTCACATGAAATATCAAAAAAATTAGAATACTTTTAAGCATTGCTCTCATGAAATTGATAGACTTAGCATTTACTGTGAGCACAAAATGCTTATTCACTGACTTTTGTATTTATGATAAAGAAGTGAGCCAGTTTTTAGATACCGATGGTAACATGCTGATGGAAATTTAGAAACAAAAGCGTCCTACAAATCCTATTTAATGCTTTTGGCTCAGTAGGATCGAAAAGAATCTTGAGTTTGCAAGGTAAGCTACTTATTTGTTTGAATCAGGATTTTCTTAGTACTATGTATTCAAAAGAGATTACAGAAATAAATTGAATATTGAGACTCGAATGAGGCTACAAGTGTCAGCCACAGACACAATTGTTTATTTTTGTTTTTCAAAATTGATTCAGCATTTTCTCTGTTTTTCTCATGCTTTTAAACAATTATTTATTTGCTCATTTTTCTATAGGTGTTTGACTAGTTTCTAATGCTTTTTAAAAATTATGACATTTTTATTCATATATAATAATATACTTTTTTCATCAGTTAGTATTCTCTTTGACTTTGTAATAATTAGGAAAAGATGAAGTGATAAATTTATTAAATAAGTGTATACTTCCAAATGCTGCCTTTATGTCTTTTATGTATTGGGATACTGAATAAAATTTTGCCTAGAAAAAAATCATGCTTCTGAAATTTCTTTCATTGCTGGATTATAGAAGCCAGAAAGAAGACTAAGAAATGGAGAAGTTTGCATGATTTCTACCTCAGGAACTAGAAAGGTTAGCAGAGCGCTATCAGCGTGTCCAGCTACTGAGAGGAAAATAGAATTTCTTAGAAGAATACAAGAATTGAGAAGTGACTCATTCCATTAAGGGCTTGCCACATAGTCATGAAGACCTGAGTTCATATTCTGGACACCCATATAAAAAACAGTGGGCATGACATTGACCTCTGACCAACACACACACACACACACACACACACACACACACACACACACACACACACACATACATCTATACACACATTCATACACACAGAATATTGCAATGTTCCAGAACCTTTCTAATTTTTACAAGTTTATTATTTAAAAATGGAAAAACAATCTTCAACTCCCTCCTTCCTGAGTTTTCTTAAATAATGCCAGTAGAATCCTTAAAGAAAAAAAGCTTTAAAAAACAAGAACCCAGATCTGCATGTCTTCTATATGATGCTGTAAAGAAGCAAGGCCCCACCCTCCCCTCTTCTAGAAATCTGATCCCCCTTGAAAGGTCTGAGTCTGACAATGAGGCACTAATCCTGCTTGTTGGCTCACCTGCTCTCTCAGTGCAGTGGTCATCTTTCCCTTTTGCTTAAAGACCTTGCTTTTTCTTCTAATCAACAGTCACTCTCAGTAGGCACCGTGGTCAAAGTCCCACTCTGCCCCAGCCTCCCTTAACATGTGCCTGAGACTAGGCACCGTGGACAAAGAGAAGTATGTCATGGTTAAGAATCTTCTTTGAGGCCAAATTGTCTTTGTTTGGATCTCAAGTCCATTACTTATGGTCTATAGCTCCATGAATTAATTAGCCCATCATGAGCCTTAGTTTCTTGATCTATAAAATAAACTGAAATAAAGTAAAAAGCAAAATAAAATATAAAATAAAACGATATAACTTTTCTTCCAAATTAGTTAAGGATCTGGTATGATGTAAAGCACATACTGTTCAGTAAGCATCAACTTACAGCACATAACATTACCTCATTTCTCATCCATTGTCACTAAAATGACAAAAAAAACTTTGAGCTGATGCTGTAATAGAATGAACTTGGAGGACTTTGACAGTCAGTTCATTAGTCTGTTTTGGGCTGTTACAACAAAGTGCCACAACTTATGTCATGATGAGGAAAAATATTTCCTAAGGTTCTGAAATGGAGGAGTGGCACCTGTGTCAGTCATTCCACGGGGGAGAGAGTAGGAGGGGCCAGGTTCTAACAAACCCACTCGTGTGATAACTGGTGCACTCCCACAGTAAGAGCCTAAAACCACTCTTGAAGCAGAGCTCTCGCCACCTAATAATCTCTCATTGGTCCTGTTCCCATCACCTTTGCATTGGGGAAGAAGTCAGAACCATGAGGGAGAAAAAACATACTATAAATAACTCAAGGCAAGTGAGTAGATCATAACAGATTACAAATCTGTCCATAAATTAATAGATATGCCTCCTTTCAAGAGGAGTATCTCATCCCCTCAATTGCAAGTCTGACACAGTTACACATTTGTGATAAGTAGAATAAGAAAAGGAGACAGTTTACCAAGTGAGGGGAAGTCATCAAAGTCCTGTGGCCTCTTCCTTGCTCACCATCACCACAGCTGGGAAGAAGTGAGTGGTAATGGTAACAAGAATAAGCCATCTCGAAAGCAGGTCCTTGAGCTCCCGCCAGGCCTCTGCATGGCTGCTGCACCTACTGATATTCCTTAATGCAACCACACAAGAAAACCACTCAATTCCTGCCCTCAGAAACTACAAGATCGTCAAGCCCTGTTACATTATGTCACCAACTCCTAGGATCATTTGTTTTAACAATAGATAATGAAGGCAAGGAAATATTTAACACCAATTCTACGTAGATATTTTTATTAAGAAATTATTTCATAAAAAATTATAACTAAGGAAGCCCCGATGTCACATTGCTTCACTGATTAATTCTACCAAATATGTAAACAACTAACAATACTATTATCACACAATCTATTTCAAAATATAGAGGGAAGAGGAATATTTCTAAACCTATTATATTAGGCCAGAATTACTCTGATTCTAAACCTGACAAAAAATTTTAAGGAAAGAAAATTTATTGACAAATATCCTCATGAAAACATGCAAAAATCCTTAGCAATATATAACCAACTCAAACTCAGAGTCACACACAAAGAAAAATGCATCATGCCAAATGAGGCTATCCAAGGGAAGCAAGGAAGGTTTAAAACATTAAAGAATCAGTGAGGATGAGGAGAGGTTGGTCAACAGGTAATATTGTTATAATTTCATAAGAGAAATTAATTTTGGTGTTGGCATAGTGGCTCATGCTAAGAGAGTCACAAACTTGAGGACAGCCTGGGCTAAATAGTGAGTTTGAAGACAGTCTAATCTAGTGAATGAATCATTCTCTGCAAAAATGTTTCTAGGGCTGGAGAGATGTCAGTGGTCAAGATGTTTGTCTGAAAAGTCCAAGGACCTAGGTTCAATTCCCAAGTACCTACAAAAAGAGGTGCATGTATCTGGAGTTTGTTTATAGTGGCTGGAGGCCCTAGTATA
This sequence comes from Zapus hudsonius, assembly GCA_004024765.1. Classification (NCBI taxonomy): domain Eukaryota; kingdom Metazoa; phylum Chordata; class Mammalia; order Rodentia; family Dipodidae; genus Zapus; species Zapus hudsonius. The sequence continues at coordinate 12,824 of PVHP010019207.1, forward strand.
CTCATATTCTCTCTCTCTCTCTCTCTCTCTCTCTCTCTCTCTCTCTCTCTCTCTCTCTCTCTTAAATAAATATTTTTAAAGTTTCTACTATTTTAGGAAATTGTTAATTTCTTATAACACACAACTTGTACCTAGCCTGTGATTTAACAGCAATTTCACCTGAGAGAAATGAAATGTATTTGCATGAAAGGATGTGTGCAATAACAACTTTACTCACAATTGACAAAGATGAAACAACTCAAATGTCCATCAGCTAGAGAATGGATAGGTTATGGCACGTGATAACAATGAAATATTTCCTAACAGACAGTGAAGAAACCTGCTATATGTAAGCACATAGATAAATCTAACAGGGTGAGAGAAGCAAGCCAAACATCAAAAGGTTGGGCCATATTGGAAACCCAAGAAGAAGCAGAGTGGTTGGTTGTACAGCAATGGAAAGCAGGTGGTGCCCATGAATGGGAGTGTGGGAACTAACCAGAAGATAGCAGGAAGAAATGTTTTGGATCTTACATGACTCTAGGCATTTATTGAGGCCTATTCTACTGTGCCACAAAAACCTTTTTATTTCACAGTATGAGTATTTTACCTGAGTTAATAAAATGTAGAAATGAATAGAGAATTGAATATGATATTGCTGAACTAAGGCAAAAAAAAGTTTAATTTCAATTAATATAAGCAAAGGAACTCCAGTATCAAAGCTGGCAAGAATAATTTTAAACAGAAGGAAGGAATTAATAAAGTTAATTGAAAAATAATGAATTATTTAAAACAGACTGAAAAACTATAGAAAGAACTTTTTACATAGGTAAGAAAGCAAAGAAGACATGAATGAAACCCAGTACATAACTGCCTCTATGTAGGAAAATTTAAAAACCACAAAAGTGTATTATGGGATGGGGAAATGGCTTTGTTAGTAAAGTGCTTGGTGGTGCACAAGCATAAAGAAAGGTGTTCAGATCCTCAGCACCACCTAATAGCCAAATGCGGTGGCCTGTACCAATCCCAGTGCTGGGGAGGCAGAGACAGCAAGATCCCTAGTGCTTGCTGGCCAGCTAATCTAGACAATCAGTGAGGCTCCAGGTTCAATGAGATACCCTGCCCCCACCCCCCAAAAATAGTGTAGAGAGCGATGAAAATACCTGGTGTTGATCTCTGGCCTCACACGAACATTATACATGCGTATCGACACACAAACGTGTGCCCACACATATGAACACACATAAATGCATGTACACACAGAAAGCGTATATTATGCGCAGTGTTTACTACTACATTTGAATGTTTGTATCCAAAGAATTGTCAGAAAAACATAAACTAGTTAAATTGTTTTCAAAAGAATATAAACTCAAGTTTGCAAAAAGATCAAACATAATGGAAAAAACCCCACTAGATTCTTACCTTCCAAAAGAAGTCACTAAAATTAGACTGTTTCAAAGCTGAATTCTATAAAATCTTTATAGACAAACAGTTTCTGCTATTTTTTTACTCTTTAAGGGCTTAAAGAAGATATAATATCATCCAGTTATTTCACAAAATGGGTGTAATTGTGATACTAAAACTAGACATAAGCAGCACAAAAAGTACCTTTAAATTGCATACTAGTATGACTTTCAATAGAATTTCAGTAAAATGAAATAACATAATGTTTAACTCACCTACTCATTCACCATGCTCATTATCATCATATTAGATATATTTTGAAAACAGTGGGCTAGAATGGGAAATCTAGTATTGCCAATCATTGCATTAATAGAACAAAGAAACCATTCAAATAATCTTTTTTCAGGGGTGTGTGTGTGTGTGTTTATGTGGTGTTGCATGGGTGTATGTATAGTGTATGCACATGTGTGTGTGCAGATGTGTGCCCACTCTGGAGACCAGAAAGAACGCTGGGTTTCCTCCTCAATTGCTTTTCTCTTTTGTTTCCTAGACAAAGTCTCTCACTGCACCTGGAGCTACCATTTTTTCATCAGACTGGCTGACCTGTGAGCCTGACCAATTCTCCTGTCTCCACACTCCCCACACACTCAAATGTGGGACTGGGGCTCCAGATGCACATAGCAAACTCGGGCTATCTCAGGAGTAAACACTGAGTGAATCCTGAGAGCCAAGGCTTCGGGATTAAACCAAAGCTCAGAACATAGATGAAAGAAGACCTGGGTACTTGCCATTCTGGGGATTTTTAAAATTGAGAAGAAAGTAGGATGACACTTCTGCCTTTCACAATGAACCCTAGGGTTGCCAAGACCCCTCAGGGTGAGAGAGGCTGGCTATGAATAGCTGGGTTCCTGGATAAAGAAAGAAGAGAGCAGGACAAACAGATCCAGGTCTGACTTGAGGAAGCACTGTCAGCAGCTCTGAAATGGATCAACCCACAAAGAAAAGCTAGGATCCTTTTCTCTCAGAAGATTCATAAATTCCTTTTATCTAGTCAGCACACATGACTTGGAGCAAGACACGGCAGCAAGACAACCATGGTAGCTGGAGGAGATCCACGTGTACGAGTCAAGGAAGGGTAGCACAGAATCCCAAGACTTTGTCCAGAAGGAAGATCCTTCAAAAGAGTGAGTCTCCTTTGGGTCAAGGTGTTGGCTCTGAATACTGCTCAGGCAGCTTGCTTCTGCTTCATCTTATTCTCCAGAGTGCCTGGATATTCTGCCCAGAGAATAATAAGTCTATCTTGTCTCCTTAGGGGATTCTATACCTTTGAGGGATACATTATCCTGGAAATCAAATTAAATGTCCATCATACTGAACTCATCTCCTATGTTTCCAAGTGCTTGGTACAGCAGCTAAGGGAGAAATGTTTCCAAGGCAGGATGGGTGCAGGGAAATAGCTTTTGCGTGTCTGGTTCACTTTTAACACTTGGAAGCCATCCATCTCTACAAGGAAATGAAATCGGCAGATCTTTTACTTTGCTCATTTGAAAGCAATGAGACATTTCCCTGCATCATAAAATAATAAGGTGACCCCAAAGGACACTGTTCTCCTCTCTACACCATCTCTGCAGCCATAAGGTCAGAGAATCATGAATGAAAAGTGGCTTCTTTCATGTGCTCAGTCAAGGATGGATAATCTAAACCAATGGTGTGGTCAAAGATACAGGGAACCCCAAACAGCAGTTATTTTAATTTTTAATTGTTTTTTACATACCCTAGATGGCTTCTTGTGCCATAAATTCATCCTCCTAATTATTAGCTTAACTAACCTAGTTATCAGTTGGGCTAATATTTAACTTATTTGGTGTTCTCTATGTTATTTACAGTGCAAAAGGGCCATAAGCATGCAGAGCCTGGAGAGTATTATTGCAATCACAGTGAAGGTAAGAGCTGAGAGGTATTCCCACCTGGAATATAGCCACACAGCTAACCTGCTGTAAAGTGGTTAAACTCATTCTGAGTCAGTGGAGTTCCCCAAACTCTCCAGTCATCCTTTGGGAAGTTTCTCTCATGGTAATTGCACCACTGAAATGAGGAAGAAGCCCTAAGTCACCATGCTGGTGCTCATGTCTATCTGTTTATATTCCGTGCCTGCAATAGCCTTAAAGTCCAATGGACCCTTGCTCCCTCCTCCCTGGCTGCAATAGCCTTATCATTAAACTCCATTGGATCTGATGACTTATATCAGTGACCCTTCCCATTAGCAGCTTTCTCCAGGGGCTTCCTGCATCAATAACATCTAGGCTATTGACTGGGGAGGGAAGGCTCTCGATAGATGTCTGGTAGAGAAATGAATCAATGACTCTGAGCTCAGCACATTTTAGATTCATACTAATTGCTCATTTCTTATCACCACTCTCAGTACCATGAAGCCCTTGAAGACAATAAACTTATTGCATTTGTTTGTTCCTATTCTTAATAAGGCATGTATTTGATAGAGGCAGAGCCACTTATTTTTATTTTGGGAATCTGATATTTTTGTTAAATAAGCTACTTTTGGTATTCTGGATTACCATTTAAGTTACTTTCTAATTGTTGGAACCAAATTCCAACCAGAAGCAGCTTCAGGAAGAAAAGTTTATTCTTGGCTGGCGGTTCTAAGGGAAGTCCATCGTGGTATAGGAAAACATGGCAGGAGAGAAAACTGGTGTCATATCATCATATCACATAGAGGAAGTACAGAGGTCAAATAGGGTTGGGTAGTAAAACCTCAAACCCTACCCCCCAGTGACACACTTCCTCCAAGAAGACTCTATCTCCTAAAGGTTCCACAACCTTTCTGAAGAGTGCCACCAATTAGGGATTAAGTATTCAGCACATGAATTTATAGGGGAGATTTTACATTCAAATCACCACATTCTGCCCCTACCCCTCCCATAGACTCAAGGGCATCCTCACATGTAAAATGCGTTCTGTCAAACATTAAAAGTCCACATGGTTCCAACATATTCAAAAGTCCAGAGTCATCTGAAACTCAAGTCAGTCTTTAACTGTGAGCCCTGTAAAATCAAAAGGCAAGTTACATACTTCTAACAGATATTAGCACAGAGTAAGCATTCCCATTCCATAAGGGAAGCATTGTGACATAAGGAGAGATTGTACCAAAACAAGACTGAAAAAACAGTAGAACACACATCAAATTCTACAGTACTATGTCCAGTATCTGAGACTCATGATGAAATAATCTGAGATCCAAAAGATTTGGGTAGCTTTGCCTCTTCAGCTATGCTTCCTATAGCCTCTCTCCTGAGCAGAAACTATTCCCAGCCCACAATTTTCCCTGGTGGCTGCACCATAGTCCTGGCATCTCCAAAATCCTGGAGTCTACATTGCCACCACCTAGGGTTCATTTTCAGCGCTTCATGCAGTGGCTTCAGAGGGTTCCTTAAAACTCTGCCTCACATGGCTTAGACTCACAGGCTCTCTGGAACTGTGGTTCAGTATTCCATGACCTTTATCTTGTTTCTTTCATTCTTCCCAAACAAGTACTATGTGAATGGCACTGTCAAGTTCTACTGACAGTTCAGAATGAAGTTGGCCTTGGACTATAGCTTGTAGCAGCCTCTACATGCTGACCTTGAGAGGAAGAAACCTCCTTTGGTATTCTTTCCTTGGTCCTTTTCCTTTCAAAATAATTTGCATTCTTACTACTCTGAGCCTTCAGTGGACTGGGTCTTGCCCTCTGGACATCCTTCCTATTGTCCCAGTGCAGAGCAATGTTCTTAACTTTAATGGTCATAATCTTTTTTTTTTTTTTGGTAGGGTCTCGCTCTAGTCCAGGCTGACCTGGAATTCACTATGTAGTCTCAGGGTGGCCTCCAACTCACGGTGATCCTCCTACCTCTGCCTCCTGAGTGCTGGGATTAAAGGCGTGCACCACCACGCCCGGCCAGTCATAATCTTTTTAACAGCTACAGCTGAAGAGACTACAGTTTCTGTTCACAGAACTTAAAGCTTGCTTACATTTCTTTTTGTAATGAACCTTGTATTTTTCACATCTTTATTCTCTGCGTTTTGCTCTTTTATGTTGTAGATTTGAGTCAGGGAAGCAAAGAGAAGCCAAATCACAGACTCAATGCTTTCCTGCCTTGAAATTGCTTCCACCAAAAACATTAGCACAGTACTTTCAAATTCAACTTCATTCAAGTTCTCAGGACATGGGCAGAATGCAACTAGTTTCTTTGCCAGAATATCACATGGTCTGCCTATAGCCCAGTCCCTGATACAGTCCTTGTTCCCCTCTGAAACCTTGTAATTCAAATTCCCACAGTCCACATTTCTCTTGGCCTTCTGGTATTCCAAACTCCCATAATAATGGCCTATTAAGCTCTGTTTATAGCATTGTAAGACTTCTCTAGTGCAAAGTTCCAAAAATATTATACATTCCTCCTACAAACCAGTTCTGTAAGCCTATGTTTTGGTCATTTTCTCATTTCTGGGACAAAATATCCAGCCAGAAGCAGCTTAAGGAAGGAAGTGGTTCATTTTAAGTTTGCAGTTTTGAAGTGAAGTGTCCGTGGTGGCAGGGAAATCACAGCAGTCCTGAGAAAGAAGCCTGTGTGACATCCTCACATCAATAGGGAGGAAGGAGCAAGAAGAATAGAAAGTGGGGCTGGACTATAAAACCTCAAGGTCCACCCTCAGTGACACAATTACTCCAGGAAGCCTCCACCTCCTAAAGGTCCACAACATCTTGAATAGCACCAACAACTGGGGATTGGGTATTCAAGCACATGAATCTATGGGAGACATTTAACTTTCAAACCAACACACTTACAAAGTGCTTTCAGATATATCAATGCTTCTGCTTACAGGGTCCAAGGATAGGAATGGGTATCGGGTTAAGGACTTTGAGTTTTACTCTTCTATTCTTGTCACTGTATGGATGAGGAAACTAGAACCCATAAGGTTACTTGGTTTGTCAATGATCATGTGGCTCATTCAGAAATACAGAAGGCAAGAACTCTGGATGGTGGTCTGTCTCAGTTATTGTCTACTCAATAGGCATCCTTTACTCCCATCTCTTACTCACAAGACCCATATCCTAGAAACATCCTCTTCTTAACTGGCTATAAAGTTATCCTACTAAGGGGTACCTCATTGGAACTATGGATTTAGATAGAGCACAAAGCTACTTGTTTTTCAAGGCAATATTCTTAAATATTGATATACAGAAGAGAATGCTTTCAAATATAAGAAATTAAAAAAAACAATAATTTCAGAGACCAGGCCAGGTGAGAATATATATATAAAATGTTTATATATTACATAAAATAATCATATTCATCCTTTATTGCTACATATTAAATACTGACAAACCCAGCACCTTCTAACAATAATAAGCATTTATTATTGCACACAATTTCTGAGTTCCAGGACTCTGGAGGATCTTGGCTGAGTGTTTCAACATCAGAGTCTCTTGTGAGACTCTGTGGATTGTGGCAAAATGGTGGCAACTGTTGCATTCACCTGCAGGTTCACCTTTCTGTAACGTCACTCACTTGGCTGCTAGCTGGGTAAGAGGCCTTGGATCCTCTCCACTGGGCGATTTGAGTATCCTAAGGACATGTGGCTTACTTTGCTTAGCCTGAGTGAGCCAAGATCCAGTCCTTGGCATATGAGGAAACACCAGAAGAGGAAAATCTGTCTGACCTTTTCCTGTCCTTCGGAGGTAGACAAAAAATTCCTATGATCTTTTGTTATTATTGAATCTAAAATGTCTCCCATAGGCTCATGCTTAAAATACTTTTGCCCCAACTGGTGGCACGGGTATTTGAGAGGTTGTGGAACCTTTAGAAGGTAGATCCTAGTTGGAGGCAGTAGGTTGCTAGGCATAGGCTTTTGAAGGTTATACCCAGTCCCTGGCACACTCTCTCTGCTTCCTGGCCTACTGTGATGTGAACAACCTCTGCCACGTACTCTGTCTGTCATGATCTGAGTGGCACTTCCATTCTTTACCTGCCATGATGGTCTCAAATGCTCTGAAACTATGAGCAGCAAAAATACATTTTTCATGCCCTGAGTTGTTTCTATCAGTATTTTGGTCACAACCAATGCACAAGTAGCTCTTACACCTTCCTCTTAGAAGACCTTCATTCCAGAGACATCCTCTCCATACCTCAAGAAAGAGTGCAAGCTTATCCTCCAAGACACAGAAAGACCAAGAGGAATCTGAACTTGCTAAGTTCCCCAACTTATTATCATCAAGACATGCCTTTTGCCCTCTAATCAGATGTCTCCATAACTACCCATTTATTCATTGATCGGACATACAAACACACATAAAATTTATATTAAATATGTGCACCTTCCTCTAGTTAACTAGTCTTTTGTTATAGATACTTTATCCATGGACCTTACAATGAGTGAGGAAAAAGCATTGCACTCTAAGGTCCTTCAAGTCTAGCATCCCCTTGGAACACAAAAGTCACAGTTGGCAGTGCTCCGACTGCCATCTGTCAATGCCATATGAAGACTCCTCCTCCCATTCAGTAAGGAGAAGAAGAACACAAAGTAAATAAAAAGGTCCAATTCTAACCATCACATTGGTCTCACTGTGGTATACAGAACCAAGAATGACACTAAATGGTAGAAAAATGGTAGGAGCATTTTTGTAGGATTTTTTTATTATCCATAAAACCATAGCAAAACTGGCTGAGATAAAATAGAGCCTCCAATATTACACTAGGAGTTGATCTTTCCTTCGTGGACCTGCTCAACTTGGGCTCCCAACTACTCCAAAAATAAGGCCTTTCCTGCAAAGCTGGCAAGGTCTATATCAAGATGCCTACCCTGAACCATGGGCTGCAGAAGGGCTACCTGCTTGTTTATGTTTGCTTCTAGTAAACACTTGTAGCACAGAATAGTGATACCTTATGGGCCAGGATGTAGGCAGCTGCAGTGTGGGGCAGCAGAGAACAGAGCAAGAGTTCCAGGTACCAGCTGCAGTTGGATAATTGGTAGTACTGCTCATACTCTGCTGAAAAGCTTTCTGGGTATCTGGGCCTATGTAGCAGGCAGAAACATCCATGGACTCAGATGGGAGGGTAGGCAGGTGAATGAATGAATAAATGAATGAATGAATGAATGAATGAGGGATACCTTTGCATACTCACCCTTCTGAGCTGCCTCCTGATTTTGACCTGTTTCCTTTTGGACCTTCTTCCTCTTCCTATTCAGGAAGGTTTAATTGATCGCATGCCCTTCCTTGTCCCCTAACAAAATATTCTACTTGCCTAGCCTCCAGCAGAACCCCCCTGTCTAGGTATCATGTACTTAGGATGCTATAGACAGTCTTCCCACAAATTCACCTTGGTGCTGACCCCAACTAGAACCGTGGACCTGGCCATGCCTCCAGGGAGGAGGAAGCGCTGTGAGCTCAGTGACTCCCCTCACGCAGGCCTGGTTTTGCTTTTCCTTCTGGAGCAACAGCTGCATAAGAGGAGTCCCCTGGATTCCCGTGATGGAAAGGCTCTCCTATGCAAGGCGTGTCTTGCCTTGTGGCGTCACAGGAACCCAGCTGCACAGATGAGCCAAGTAGAATGTTTTAATTTTGGCATGTGATTGCAAGCACACCACCTGGCTACTTTGGGGCTCCTTGAAGACACACAGTTGTTTACAACCATGGGAAGGGCTGCTACCAAGAAGAGTGGATGGGCTTATTAATCTCAAGGGAAGGACTAACATGGTCTGAGAAGTTAAAGGGAGCAGCATCCAGGCCAGGCTAGCACTTCCTGACCCCATGACCCTGTAACTAGGGGTGTTCAGGCAACAATTTGTCAAAAATATTGGACAGGCTCTAGATAAGCCAAATGTGTTTGTGTTTTTCAGGATGCAACGAGAGAGCTGTGGCCCATCTAACCCTACCAACCAACCGTAGGCCGATGGATGAGCTCCTGGCAAGAGAGGAGCCACCACAGTCATATCAGGGAGGATCCATAGGGAACCCAGCAGACAATGACAGATGAACAAGGGACCTATAACCACAGTCATTCAATCAACACAGGATAGGCCATTGAGACAGAAACCAAGGATTTTTGACACAAGGACCCCTAAGCTTGCAACATTAAAGCAGCCTTATTACTCACTCACCACGACTCAGGGAACTGAGCAGAAGAGGGGGAGGAAAGATTGTGAGAGCCGTGGTGGGGGAGACTGTCCGGAGGCATGGCACCCATCAGTAACAACACACTTGGGCCAGGAAGACCGGGATGAGTACTAAGATATGCAGGATCCCTTGCCACAAGGACTAATACAGAGAGCCCACGGAGGAGGATATACAACTGATCAGGGATGGGGAGGGGGGTAATTGGGGAATTCGGGATAACAACGCATGGTTTGCCCACTAAATAATGTAACTCATTATGGACAATAAATATATATTAAAAAAAATATTGGACAGGCATTAAAAGAAAGATAAATTTTGAGCCAAGAGACTCGAAAAAACATTGACATAGTTTTTCTTTTACAGTGGAGCTGAAGCAGTGGGTGAGTGGAGGGATACAGAGATAGTTGAGCAAGGGGTTTCCTGCTCTCTTGAGTCCCAAGTCTCAGAGCTCACACCCCCTCCCCACCCCAGTTCTTCCTCTTCTTGGGAAGGAAAGGGTGCTTCCTTCTGAGGGGACACCGCGAAGGCAGGCAAAAGGAAGTGCTTCCTGAGTTGATTGAATGGCTGTGGCTGTGGGTCCCTTGTTCATCCCGTCCTTCTCTGCAGGGTTCCATGGTCCCCTACCACAAAGACTGATCCAGACGGCCCACAGAGGAGGATATCCAGCTGACTGGGGATGGGGAAGGGGGCAATGAGGAATTGGGGATAACAACTCATGGTTGGCCCACTAAACAATGTAACTCATTATGGACAATAAAAAAAAAAAGGGAAGCGCTTCCACTCGAAGCATTTGTAATTCTGTCAAGGAAAGAAATAAAACACCCAGGAGATAAGGCCAACCCTCTAAATCATTCCCAGACTGAATATTTAACAAAATTGGGGTTTTGACTTTTTTTAAATAAAGCATCCATGGCTCTTCTTAAGCAGAAAGAGACTGTTTTATGCAAATCTCCCCCCTGGGCTTTCATTAAGATGTTAACATCTTTCTTGTTGCAATATCTACCTTATTATAACGAGTCATGGTATTTCTTTTTTCTCTAGCTGAGACAACTTTGTACGGTAAATTCCCATGAACAAGGTCTTTTACTCTCTTTTTCTCCACCCCCCCCCCACCTTTTATAGAGTTCCAAGGAAAGGTTAGGAGGCAGGAGATTAAAACAAAAGAAAGGTTAGGGATGTAATTCAGTGGTAGAGCACTTGCCTGATATGTGTAGGGCCCTGGATTCTATCTCAGCACTGTAGGAAGTTTAAAGGACTGGAAGCAGTTAACTTCCCATTGCTGGCAGAAAGCACTCAACCAAAAGCAGTTTGTATCAGGAAAAGGTTTATTTAGGCTTATAGACAGGAGGGGAAGCTCCCTGATGGCAGGGGAAACCATGGCATGAGCAGAGGCTGGACAGCACCTTCTGGCCAACATCAGGTGGACAACAGCAGCAGGAGAGTGTGCCAAACACTGGCAGGGGGAAGCTGGCTATAACCCCCATAAACCTGCCCCCAACAATACAGCTTCCAGGAGGCTCCAATTCCCAAATTGTCACCAGCTGAGGACCTAGCATTCAGAACACATAAGTTTATGAGGGACACTTAATTCAAACCACCATAGGAAGGAAGAAGGGAGGGAGTGAAAGGGCTCCCTAGGCAGTGAGCCCAAGGCTCTAGGATCACATATTTCCACTAGCAACACTATGGACTTGGCCTTGAACAGCTCCTCACACATCAGGGGTGGCTGACTAATCACCCAGGGAGGTTCCTTCCCAGCTCAGGCTTCCATACCTGACCCCAAGTGCAAAATTCCAGTGAGGAAATCACACAGAAATGTGCAGAAGTGCTTCTAGTCTGACTGCTTGAATCAGATTAAAGTGTTTGGGTGGCAAGGCGGGGAAGTAAAAATGTTTCAAGGAGACATTTGGTTCAGACAGAGAGCCTGATGGCAAAATAATGTGTTTCAAATTGTTTTAAGGTACACTTAAGGTGCTAAATATTCATTGGAAAAGACGGAAGTGTGCGCCAGAGAGAAGCAAGTGGGTTAGTAGGAAACAGCATGAGCCTGCTCTCTAGGAAGTGGCCTCACTGGGAAAGGCGATCACAGGAAAATCCATGCACATGATTCCATGGAAGGGGTGTGTTAAGGTTGCAGGAGGGCAAATCAAGAAGTCCCTCCATTTAGAAGCTGTGGGGCATTAGAAAAGTAGCTGTTTCAATGTACCTCCCTAAAGCTGGGGCAGAGGTTTTTATCATGTGGAGAACTGCAGTTGGTGCCCTGGGGAGGTGCCTTCTCTCAGCAACCCACAATGAGTCAACCTGCTCTAAGAAAACACTCAGAGAACATGTGGAAGGCAGATCTCAGGAACAATTGATGCCAAAGTAACTTGGGTCCTGGAGTTCAAATTCCCCATTTGCAATTTTCTGGCCATATGGCCTTGGACAAGACTTAACTTTCTGTGCATCAGGGTCAACTAGACTTCACACCTACTGCTATATTTCTGGGGGTTAAATGATATAATTTCCTAGAGAAGATTTCATAGCACAGTATGAGAACAGAGGTTTAACGAAAGCTGATTTTCATTACAGACCTCTGCAATTTTCCAGAACACACATCACGTATAATTAGCTATGCACAGTGGACCTTATATTTTGTGCTTTTCTGTTAACAATTTTGTTTTGTTCTCTAAGTCAGGGTCCCACAGTGTAGCCCAGGCTGCCCTTAAACTCACAATTCTCCTGCCTCAGCCTCCCAATGACAGCCTGGAATTACAAGCAAGAGCCACCAAACTTGGTTTTCTTAAACATTTGCATATATTTTTTTCTGTTTATGAATAACTTTCAACTTGAAATCATTGGTACTATGATATGTTTATAAACTAAGGTTTAAGCTCTCCCCAACATGTAAAAATTTTGGTCTTTACTAGTCTAAGAAATGCTTGAATAAATGAGTATATTTTGGTTTATTTACAGGGATTTCCTAGACTTTCTCAGAAGGCAATGCCTGGATATAGGTTTTTCTTCACAGTCTATACTCCAGAAGGTTGACATTGGCCAGTGATATCAAAAAATTCCTGTCTGCAGAGAAACGCCCCAGCATTGGCTTGTTCTTTCTAATAGATATGAAATGGTAGATCCATTGCTTTACTGTTTTCTTTCTTGAATTACTAACATTAGATCATTGTATATTTCACTCATTTAACCATTCTGTTTAGGATCTGTTCCCACTCTTCAGCCACAAGTGCAACAGATGCACGGATTTACCTCTTGTAGATGCATATAAGCTCTTTATAAATTCTGAATTCAGACTGTCATTTCAATGATATGCATTTCCCATTCATTTTTTATGCACCTGAGTTTTGTTGTTTCAGGACATTTTAAATCTCTGTGGATCTTAACTTGTCATCCCTATTACTGAAAATGTTGATTCAAACAAGGAAGAAATTAACTTCCTTAGAGGTTGTATAAGAACACAACTGTATTTTATTCTTACTTTTTAATAGTATAGCCCCAATACATCTACACATATATTATACATGTTAATAGACAGCTATAGATCTAGAGTTTTCTCCACGTTGCTTCTTATGATCCCAACAAAGTATCCAATTTGTTTCCCCCATGGTTCCTTATACTTGTTGTATAGTTTCAAAATATTTCTTTCTTTAATGTCTATTTCTGAAAACTTTATTATCTCCTCATGACCTATTTTCTGTGATTAAACCAGTTCTATAGTATCTTAATAATTTTCACTATGAAAAAAAGAAATACTTGCGATGACAAATTACTAGCAAAATAGCCCAATAACTGGTATAGAGTAGATGCTCATAAAATGTTACAGAATACACAGTGCTTTTCAGATTATTTTGATTCCCTTGTTTTATAACTTATAGTTGCCTCCATTTCATTCTATGGAGTATTTTCACTGCTAATTTAATAGGATCAAGTGTGTAAGATAGCTTGTAGCACTCTGTCATCCATGGTACCCAGCCTTGTCACTCAGGAGTATATTTTCTTTTTCCTTTCTAGGAGTCTAGGAGTATAACATAAATTTGAGAATCTTGGGAGCTTTAATCCTCCTTGCTTCTATAGTCTAGGTAGTATGGTCTCAGGTACTTGAAATTATATTTCTCTTTTTTTATTTACATGATATATATTTTGTCTTAAGGCATTGCAATAATATTTCTGATCATATTTCTCTAGTAATTAATCCTGAAAGGATGCTGTATAAATTAAATAATTTTGTAAAAAGTTCTGGGAAACTTTCTACTATTATATTGTTTCATATTTCCATAGTTGTTCAATTTCTTGCTTTCGATTTTCCAAAGATGAAATCTTTTGTTGGGCTATTATTTTTTTTTACATCTTACATCTATTTCTTTAATCCTTTGTTTTGTTTAACTTTTCAATTCATCTTACATTGCAGCAAATTGTTGTTTCAGTGTTGATTCTGATTTTTTCATTTCTAACAATATTCAATTTTTTACATGGCACACCTTTGATACAACTATAGTTTTGGCCTATTTGTTCTTTGTGTTATTATTAAGTCATGCATTTTCTTTTGAATTTTTTGGTATATTTATTTTCTCTCTTTTCTGAAACCTGGCATTTTATATATATATATATATATATATATTATATATATATATATATATATAATATATATGGTTTCTTTTTTGTCACTATTATGTTTTCCCTGGGCTTTCACAATTTTTTTTCCTGCTGCAAAATCTGAATTAATATGTGTAAGTTACTGTAGGAAGGAGAGGTGCCCAGAGACCTTCAAACAATGTTGTTGCAATGTGCCATCACCTGGGACAGGAGAGTCTAAGCAATCAGTCACGAGTGCCCTGAGGAGAAGAAGGCTAATTGACCCAGAGATGCTTGCAAAGGAGGTACCTCGAGGATGCGTTCAACATTGGATGTGGGAGACGGGAGGAAAGCCAAGTGACCCAGTCTACACCTGCAGCCCAAGGATGGCTCCTCTGCCTGCCAGGCAAACACAGAAAGGCAATTGGCTTCCTAGAAAGGGACAGAAAGTAGGGAAGTTTCTGGAGGACAAATGAGCCAAATTTATGGTGCTATGTAAACATGAGAGCTTAATGGGAAGTTTAGCAAGAGGTCATGATCGCACACTCCTTTACAGCCAATTAAGTGTTTGCCTCTGAGCCAGTACAGCTGATAATTAGGTTGGTTGCAATGGCTTGGGGAATAGGAGAAGAGTGTAGATCATGGGCGAACTCCTCATCTGCAGGTTGAAGGGAATGAGGAAGATGTTACTCGGGATAAACACAGTCCTGGTGAATCACTGCGTGTATCAAGAAGAGCAGGAGATAAGGTGATAAGGGACGTTCACAGTTTCAGGTTGTCTGACTGCGACCCATGGAGAATTGTGAATGTGGCCCAATACAAATCATAACCTTGCTTAAAACTTTATGAGAATTTTTTGTAATCAATTGCACAATTCTTTTTAAAATATTTTGTTTATTTGAGAAAGAGAGAGAGAAGTAGACAGAAAGAAAGCTTCCCTGCCATTGCGAAAGAACTCCAGATGCATGCACCTTTGTGCATCTGGCTTTACATGGGAACTGGAGAATCAAACCTAGCCATGATGCTTTGCAAGCAAGTGCCTTGAACCACAATATCTCTCTAGCCCAGTTGCACAATTTTTAAGCACAAACTTTATAGATGACAATGTTGTGACACACAACATTCAAAATAAACACACGTGCTTTGCAACCCATGGGGCTGGAGTCTGAACACCCCTGGAAGAGCTTAAAATAATATAAGTGTCTTTCTTGCACTCATCTTTAGAAAAGAGCAGCTCAGCTAACTCAAAGAGTGTGAGGAATGTCACTCATGCACCTTGCCCAGCCCCCATTGCCTGGTGCTTACAAACATCGGAACTCATATCCTTCTTCCAAGTAGACTTTGCTTCTGGGATGGGAATTTAATATCCATCAGAGCTTTCCAAGTTGCTGAATGTTTTCTTTTATTTTATCTGTGTGACCTCCTAGAGCAGAAATAACAATGGGCAGAATTTAGCAGAAGGCAGCATAATTTTGAGAAGTCCTTTAGTAACAGAGTAGATGGCCCCAGGAAGGGATAAGCTACCCAAGACCAGAGATATTGGTCATCCTTGGTGGGAACGTTAGAGACAGAACCAGCAGTGTGCATGTTGTTATGGTACCACCTTGAAGAACTCTTTCAATCCTGAGGTTTTGTGAGATCAGTTCCTTTCATCTGCAAGAAGAGGAAGCTACTTCTGAGTGGTGGACAAAGCTCTTAGGGGGAAGTCAGGTTTGGCATCTTGACTCTTCCAAGTCTTATGTGAACTAAAAGATTCTTTGATCTTTCTATAGACTGTAAGATAACAGTTGACAACCATTTTAACCTCCATCTCTAAGTCTTAGTGCCTATTCTTCTACTTCTCAAATCTTTCTGCCATAAGCGTGTTATGTCAGAAACAGACAAACACATTTTCAGGATGTCAGAATGTATCAAATAATAAATTCACAAAACACAGTGGTTTCATTGCAAGCAAATTGCCAAGTAGTCCCAATTCCCTGACAGCCACTGAGGCAATACTAATATTAACTCTCAGATCACACAGTAATACGTCTATATATCTAGGTTACAGAATGGCCACAAAGGGTTAAAGAGGCCACAGCTATGTTCAAGGTATTTTAAGGGGCCTAACTGAGAGGCAGAAGCAGGCACCTGATAGGGATGCAAAGAAAGTCTCTGCTTGTCAGCCAGACTATGACAAGAGCATCAAATGAGGTCTCAGGTGTCTTTCCCAAGCCCAGCCCCAGTACATCCTCCATTCAGCCTCCAGGAGGATCTTTCTAAACCACAAAGCTGATAATGTCACTCCCCCTGCTAATACTGCTCAGAGCCTCCCCAGGGCCTTGAGATAAAGGTCAGACTCCTTTGCATGGCCTCCAGACTCCATGCTGGCTGGCCAGCTGCAGGCTCCTTCAGAACAGGGACCTCCAGTGGCTCATCCCAGCATGCCCAGGACCTAGCACAAATGCCTGCCAAGAAGAAGAAGAAAAACAGGAAGAGCTTCATCCTTATTAGTTCAGTGAATGAATAAACTTCATGCCAATTTTGATATGGTCCTATATTTCAAGCCAAATTGACTGCTTCCCCAAGATGCTTATCACCCCTTTATTTTGAAATGTTCTCCTTAGTCTGGCTAAACCTACTTTGTGTTATTTTCCTTTCTACTTCCAAGACCCCGCTCTGGCCTTTCCAGGGGTTTCAGAACCTATAAATTGAATATTGTTAAGAAACAAGATGGTTTTTGAAAGTAATCCAGACCAAGAGAACTTACAGAAAGCTTTGCTATGCCCCATGGAGACAAAGGGCACAGCCACAGTGGGAAGCAGTTAATAGCCTACTCTGGCCTGGGGCTCCTGTCCCCACCTCTTCTCTCAGAAACAGAACTGGAGCTTTTCTTAGAAGAAAACCAGAGCCTAACAAAGCCACACTCTGCCTACCATGTCCTCCAACCTTGTCCATCAGAGAGTTGTGAATAAGATTTAAAAGTGGGAAGGATATAGCAATAGAGGCCGAGGTATGTCTGATTGGATGTACTTGCTTTGCTCTTCTCCTAATGAGGTAGGCAAGAGACAGGAAGGAAGGATAGAAGGAAGGAAGAAGGGAGGGAGGGAGAAGGGAGAGAAGGAGGGAAGGAAGGAAAAAGGGAAGTGGAAGGGGAAGAGGAAGGGAAGGAAAAAAGTGAAGGAGGGAGGAAAGATGAAAGGAGAGAGGAAGGAGGGAGGAAGGAAAGAAGGAAGAGAGGAGGGAGGGAGGAAGAAAAGGAGGGAAGAAGGAAGGGAGCACCCCTGGTAATTTATTGGGAGGTAGGAAAACTGCTGAATTTCACGCTAGTAAAGGGAAGATGTCAGCTCAACATCTGTTCCTGACACCTCAGCAAGTCATTATTTCTCCTTACACTAAGGTCCATTGGGTGGAGGAGCCTGAGGCAGGCTCAGTCTTGTCAATCAACCTGAGTGTCACTGACAAGTAAATAAGCACAACCCATAGCCATCCACAACAACGGAGAATGCCCAAATAGCCTTAGCTAAGAAAGAATTAGAACAAGGAGGGGCAGGAAGAGGAGAGGCAGCCTGGGAGAGTCGAGGCTCCAGAGTGCTAACTCTTGGGGGTCTCTATGCCTGTGTGGTTTTGAAGTACACTAGCCCCATGTCTGAGTCTCTTATTCTATAGCTACTGAAATTTTCCCACTCCACTGTCTACTGCCTGGCATCTTCCTCATTCTTACCATCCCTGAACACTGGAAGAAGCAATATTTTAAGCAGCTGTTTCTATTCAGAGTCTCCTATTGGGCTGGAGTGCATTAAGTTGCAACTTTTGGGTGGAAGCTCTTTCTGCATCATTTTCCTTCTTTTAGCATGGGTCCCTGCCCCACCCCCTTCCATCTGCCTAAGTCTCCAGCAAAGAGAGGCAGCTGGCCAAGTTCTTCAAACACTCTTATCCACTTAAAACCTTGATAGCTGCTTTCCATATCTCTTTCTCCAGCTGGGCATGGATCTTTTTTTTTTTTTTTTTTTTTTTTTTTGCAACCCTGGAGCCTAGAGCATAGGTTGAATCCAGTGAAAGTTGAAAGAAAGCATAAGGAAGGAAAGAAAAGAGAATGGGTAGTGAGTGGATAGATGGATGAGTGGTGCTGGCAGGAATGTCAGTGATAGGAGAGAGAGAGAGAGAGAGAGAGAGAGAGAGAGAGAGAGAGAGAGAGACCTGGTCCCAGTCAGGCACTGAACCAGATTTCCTTTTTAGATTTGGAGCTTCACTAAGAGAGTTATTAGCATTATGCTACAGGCAGCATGATGGAGTCCCAAAGCTGGTGGGCAGGGCTCTGGAATCCTGGGAATGAGGGGAGTGAGTATGCCATGAAAGAACACAAGAGGATCACTGAAGCCAGAGAGAATGGGGCTTGGAAATACCTTACTTCAGGGGGTGAGGAAGGCTCTGAATTGTGAGAAGCCAGGCTTAGTTAATATCATGTGAAAAGAGTCATGTAGACAACTAGGTAAGAGAGTAAATTTATAATCCAAGGTTGCCTCTGCCCAGGCAGTAGGTGAACTGGACTTTCCTGTCTGACCTTGGGTTCACTGAACTTGGTCTTAGGCAGCAGGGCCTCTTAAATTGACTATATGTGTATTCTAACAGTTAATGTATTACACCATGAAAAGAGGTGCCTAATTTAAAAATGCTGATTGGCCAGGAGTGGTGTGGCTCAGCCTTTAATTCTAGCTCTAGGGAGGCAAAGTTAGGAGGATCGTCATGAGTTCGAGACTATATAGTGAATTCCAAGTGAGCCTCAGCTAAAGTGAGACCCTACCTCGAGAAAAACAAATGCTTATTGGAGCAGGAAATGAAGATCACACATACACCCAGAGAACTTACCAACCCAAGAAGTCAAAACCCAGGAAAGATGGAAAGGGGAAGGGGTGAGCCACAGTCTGGTAAGGAACAATGACACACCTAACAGTACTGGTCACGACTATGTATTCTAGTGTGACCTGAAGTTCCTCAAAAAAAAAAAAGGCCACATGTGTGCTCAAGTTTTTGCAAGGCTGAGTGACTAGAACCTTCCTGATGGTGGAGAGCTAGAATGTTGCAGGTCCACAGTCAAATTTATATTGAGCTACCTCTGGCCCTCTTAATCCCTCATTGGCCATCTCTGTGTTTGACCTAGCAAACTTCCTTATGACTATTAGATAAATCCCTT
>PVHP010019208.1:0-32148 GCA_004024765.1 Zapus hudsonius
AACAAATATACACAATTCTGGATTACCTAGATTCTATTTTTAGTAGTCTCCCAGTCACTCGCTCCCATAGTGCATCTTGTTTTGGGAGCCCACAAGTACGGGATCCGGTGTCTATCTCCCTGAATCCCTAGTTCCAAACAAGGGGCCCCCCTCACTGAGTGGAAAATTGGTCGAATTTGAAAGCTGTTGATTGTCTCCCGCAGGCCGAGGCTCCTCCATTATACCAAGTGCTCCTTTGTTGGTTCGCTGTTCCCTCCCAGTAGGAGGTGTGGTCAGCCTACTCATGGCCGCAGATTGTGTTTCGTGTCAATCATCTTATATTGATCTCACTCTCTGATGGAGATTCTGTTTTTATTTTTCAGAAGGCAGTGAGAGAGCTCAGGACAACCTAATTCCCCCAACAAGTCATTGGATGAAGGCTGACATCCTGGCAGGATACAAACCACAGCTAGAATTCACACAGAGCCCAAATGAAACCTAAGAAAAAGTGACGAAATAAACAGAAGACCAATCACCACAGCAAGTCTGATAACCCTTTAAAGGTCAATGGAGGTAGACACCCATGATACCCAACACAACACAGGGCAAAGATCCAGAGATACTTAAGAGCTCAACAATAAAGCAGACCTAAAACTCACCCGCCATGACTCAGGGGACTAAGCTGAAGAGGGGGTGGAAAGATTGTAAGAGCCATGGTGAGGGAGAATATCCAGAGTCATTGCTCCCTTCAGCAACAATATACAAAGAGGAAAGAAAAAAAAAAAAAAAGAAAAGAAAAACTGGCTACCTCTGGTGTAGTTCATAACCCCCTAAACTATGGCCAGATTTAGTATGGGTACCAAGGAAGGACCCCAATGGGAAGGGACAGAGAGGAGGGAAATGGGGACAAATTCACAAAATTTGCTCATACAATGTATATACTTATTCATAATAAAGATATAAAAATATTTCAAAGTAGAATCCAGAAGCTGCTAAGAGCTCAGCACTCTAGTAAATTTAATACACACCCACCACAGCTCAGGACATTTTGTGAAAGAGGGGAGAGAAGGTATCTAAGAGCCAAAGTGGGTGGGAATATCCAGAGGCATTGCCCCTCTCACAATGACTGACTGCTGCCCACACAAATAACCCCAAACCCCATGGTGAATATCAGCAATCCCACTGAGGAGGGCCCTCAGTGGAAGGAGGTCAGGGAGGAGGGAAATGGTGTGACCAAGATATGATTTGTCCATACAAATTTTCTGCTTAAAAAAATAAACTCAATTTGAGTGTTGGGTGGGGCTTCCAATTGTCTGGGAGCCCCCTTCTTGGGCAAGCATTCAGACTCAGTTCCTTCTCTGAAGGTCTCCTACTATTAAAGCTCCCCTTCTTAAAATTCACACACACACACACACACACACACACACACACTATATATATATATATATAATATATATATATATATATATATATTATATATATATATATTATATATATATATATTTATATATATATATTTAACAAATAAGAAAATAAACTGTAGTGCTCTCCAAAAGAAATTTCTATCCTAAGGGAAAATTAAACATAAAAAGAAGCTTCCAACCAAGAAGTTTAAATTAGCTTAGAAATCTCACCATTCTTTGCACTGTAAATCTAATCTGCTGTAGTGCCATCTATAGAGGTGATAACCCACAGCTGACAGGAAAACTCACTGGCAGGAAGTCATGAAAAAAAAAAAAAAGGATTGGTAACCTCACCTCCATGCAGTGGATGTGAAAGGTTCCAAGAGAATCCAAATGTGAAGGAAAATGAATTCACTAGAGTTCAAGAGAGGATCAAATAAAGGTCGTGGATCCAATTTTGGCTAATTTTATAACACAAGTCAAAATAAAATATCTTTGCAATCTCATGGCTGTACAATGTGGGTAGTGATAACCAAATCTCAGTCTGCAAAATAGCAAAGGACTGGAATGCCAGGTTATGGTTTATTTTATGATCTGGAAAATTTCATTTCCTTTTAATTTTTTATAGACTTGTCCTCTTCAAACTCAGCTATTACATTTTTTCACTAACTAAGCCATGAAACTTTTATAGTAATGAGTTACATTAGGGATGGTATAGATAACTCAGTTGGTAAAATGCTTGCTGTACAAGCCTGAGGACCTGAGTTCAATACTCATTTAAAAGGCGTGTTAAGAAAGTAGGTGGAGAATAAGTGAGGAAAGCGCCCACATTGATCTATGTCTTCCACAAGCATTTGCTTATATGTACATGCACCTGCATATGTAACATGTTCTCACACATATACAAAAATGCATACATACAGACACGCATATCACACATATCACACACATGCACACATATATACAACATTTATTAAAAAAAATATCAGGGAACAGGGAGATGGCTCACTGAGTAAAGTACTTTCCATGAAAGGATGGGGTTCTGTGTTTGGGTCTCCATTACCAACATAAAAGCCAGGCATGGGGGCATTTCCCTGTAAAACCAAAGCCGGGGAAGTGGAGATAGTAAGATTTTTCAGACTTGCTGGCTTTCTAGATGAGCTGAATTGGCGAGCTCTGGGCTTCATCAGCTCTGTTGATAAATTTATGTATTTTCACCGGTAGACCACTGATGACTGATGAATCAGGGGCCATCTAAACAAAGACAAGGGCTCCCTGTCCACTCCCTCCTCATCAAGGTGCTTTGAAATCTCGATATGCTTACCATGCAGGATGGCCAGTGGAGGACTTTCTCTAGCAGCAAACTCTTTGGATGGTCTTTTTCTCTCCATCTGATTATGTTGTGGAATAAATCCTAATCCCTGTAATAAATGCCTTGTTCCATAACAGAATCACTTTGCATCTCTGAGTGAATGCCAATTTATAAACAACTACAATGAAGTTTTGAAGTGTCAAAAATGAGTTATAATAGAGTTCACTGAAAAAAAGGCTATTGAGTCTGGAAATTAAATACTTGTGATAATGGTCTTGAATATAAGCAAACATAGCAGGATAAGAAATTACAATCTAAATAGCTTACATTGTTAAAATTTCTTGTGGAAGCACTATAATTAATGAGTTAATGCAAAATTCTTAACAAGCTATTCTTTTGATATAACCATTAGTGCTTTCTCTTCACTAAGTATAGCCACCTGGCAATACAAAAATCAAGAGACCAATCATCACAGCTAGCCAGATATCCCAGCAAAGGTCAATGGTGACAGACACCAAGGATACCAATCACAACCCAAAGCAGAAGTCCAGACACTTCAGATCTCAACAATAAAGCAGACTTGAAACTCAACCACCATGACTCAGGGAACTGAGCAGAAGAGGGGGCAGAAAGATTGTAAGAGCCATAGTGGAGGAGAATATGCAGAGACATTGCCCGCCCCCTTCAGCAACAATACACAAAGGGGGAAAAAACTGGCTACCTCTTTTGCTATTCATAACCCCCTACCCCATGGACTGATCCAGTATGCCTACAGAGGAGGGTCCCCAGTGGGTTGGGGACAGGGAGGAGGGAAATGGTGATACTATGACAAGATTTGCTCATACAATGTATGTAATTATCATTAATAAAAATATTTAATTAAAAATTAATGTGAACCATTCTTGAAGGGAGAAAACATATAGAATTCCTGAGAATTGAGTTTTTATACTTACTAAATTAAAATTTGAAAAGTAATACACATGTACAATTTATATCATTTTCATAATTTCCCTAAATAATATTGTTCTTTCAGTTTGAAGATGAAAAAAAAAATCGAACATTTAGGAATAAAATGCTATCTGTTTGGCCATGTGGACAGGAAAGGCAAAAACAGCCTAAGACACTCCCCTCCCTGTAGATACCCAAAGAAGTGATGGACATTGCTTTGTCCATAGGAATGAGTGGACTGCATGTAACCTCCTGACGTACAGTCTGCTGATGTTTGGTTGTGGGAAAGTGGAAGGGAACCCTTACCCAAAACATTCAATTTAGCAAAATATTTCTGGAAGTCGAAATTAATTGTTGGGAATAAACATACAGTTTGTGAGTTTGCAGCATAACTGGCTAAACGATGAAGATTAGTCACACCTTCATTTTTTGGTTTAGTTTTATGTGATGCACAGGATGTAATATATCTATGCTATGAACGTTTTCTGCTTTAGTTAATTACCATTATCATATTTTGCTTTTGGCTTTCAGCCATCCTTTTATTTGGCTTGTTTTTTCATTTTCATCTCAATACTTTTTATGCCTTTATTCACATGGTAGCTGCATATTAATTCATCATCTCTCAGACTTCCTTGCTAACATCTCACTATTTCTCCAGGTAGGATTTTTTTTTGTTTTTTTTTTATGTTCAGTTTATAGATTATAGAAAAAATAGAATAATGTATCTGCCACTCTGAAGTCATAAAGGTTGGATGTACTCTGTTCAAAGATCCATGTTCTCCCCAGTCAATCGCTGCCTTTTACCAAATCTCTGACCCTTAGCTGGTTGTCTAAAGGTGAATGTATTCATATGTTTTAATGTAAGTATATATTTTTTCATACTCACTTGAGAGAATAAAGGATAACTCCCTCAATTAGATTTTCTTAGAAAAAAATATTCTCTTACATAAATATATTGAATACATCAAAATCAGGATAACATCATTAAAGAAGTTATTACATGTCTTAATGGAAATTTAGTAATATTTTGTTGAGTACTTTTCACGTTCTGATTTAGAATCATAATTTTCATTTAGTTTTTTTTAATTAATTTAATTTAATGTGGAATGATTTCTAATATACTGTCATTCTATACTTCATAATTTTATATATATATATGTGTGTGTGTGTGTGTGTGTGCTGTTTAATGGATTTATGTCCTTCACAATTTCATATATATGTGTATATATTTAACACTTTGATGGATTTATTTCCTTAAGTTTGGATTCATGAAATGAAACATTCTCAGCACTCTGATATAAACTTCCAGGAAGAATACAACAGAACAAGGTTACATCCTTCTCAGTAATTCTAACCAGGAGGTACTGCAGGCAATGGGTTCCTGCAGCATCAGTCAATGATGCTGAATTACACTATCCTCTTTGTCCATCTTGAAGTTACTACATTTCTCTTTGTATTTAGTAAGATATTTGCTATCTGGATGACTATCATGTTTCCTCCTCAAACTTTTATATACTTCATTAAGTAACCACTGATTACTTTCTCATTTATTTCAATATTTACGACTCAGCATACTTGAAAGATCTACCTATTTTTCTTCAGTTATTTATGTATTTAACTTACTCCTTTGTGTCACAAACTCATGCTATTTAGTATCGTAGTTTTTAATTATTAGTATGTGTTTTTAATTTACTGTTCTGCATAATTGAACTGCTTCTGAATTTTATGCTGTATGTAGACATGAAATGGATCAAATAAAATCTATGATAACCATGAGGAGGATCCTATCCTTTGGTGCTCATTATACTTTACAAGGAGAGCAAGAATTTTAGTGGTGTGTTTCTTTTCCCTCTAAATTAATCATCATCACCAATATCTGGGAATAATTTACTGTAATGATTTACAAACCTCATGATTGGCTCACTATTATTTTTTGTATATGGTCTGACCTTTTTCTGTGTGTTCTTCTGTGTCTAATAATCAAATCCATTCTTAAAATTTTCACTCACTGATAGATTGGATGCAAGTTATCTTTGCCTTTGCTTTTTGTCTTTTCATGGTTTTTGATTTTCCTGTTTATGAATTTTAGAATGAAAGATATTTCATTCAGGAATTAATTTATTACTTCATTTATCTTAAATGTTTACTCATATAACTTCAATGTCAATAACACTGCAAAATTACTTTCTTGTTGGGTGTAGTGGCACATGCCTTTAATCCTAGCACTGGGAATAAGGATGTAGGCAAAAAAAAATCTATTTATTAAACTTTTTTGACATCTTCTAAAAATTAGTAATTTCCTCTTTTATCTCTGGTTGCTTTCAAGAGTTTAATTTCAATTATGGTGCTCTGAAGATGTTTTATGATGTAGAATGGGACTTTAATCATTTGAATGTCTTTGTACATTGATATCGGATTATATGTGTTTGTTCAGTTTTGGAATATTCTCAGCAAGTGTGTTGTCAAGCATTAGTTTTGCTCAATTCTTTAATTTTTTTTCTAAAACATTTTCCTTAGATTATTGTGGTCTCTTCCCTCCTCTCCCCTCCCTTCCTGTCCCCTCCCTTCCTCTCCCCCACCCCCTTCTTTCTTTTCTGTCTTGTTTTGTTTTGTTAGTGAAAGGGTCTCACTCTAGCCCAGGCTATACCTGAAACTCACTCTGTATTTGCAGGCTGGCCTCAAACACAAAGTGATCTTTCCTTTGTCTCTTTCCTGAGTGCTGGGATTAAATGCATGTGCCACCAGGCCTGGCTACTGTTACTTTTCTAAGCATGTACAAACAGTGCTTTGGATATCCCCATCCTCTTCCTACCCTCTCTTGCTCTCTCTCCTCTTTATGATCCACACCCTTGACATTTTCATTAGGTTCTAAAATTTGATTTTTGTTTCCCATATTATTCATTCAATAACAAGTTCTTTTATTTTTGTTGTTTTATTAAGTAGAATCTTTGTATGGACAAACCATGAATTGGTACTATCACTTTCCTCCTTTCTGCACCCATCACACTGAGGTTGCTGGTATTCACTATGGGTTATGAGTTATGAGAGCTATAGTCAGTCATTGTGGGGGATCGGTAATGACTCTGGATATTCCCTCCCTCTCTCAGACCCTTGTAATCTTTCCAAGGCCACTTAGCAAATTCCCCTTAGCCTTCCCTGGTGGGGGTGTTTTGAACCTATTTTAGTGTTGAGCTCTCAGAGCTTATGGATTTCTGCTTTGATGTGTTTTGGATATCCTCAGTGTCTGTCTCCAACACCCTGGAGCAGGTTGTCAGGCTCACCCTGGAAGCAGCACTCTTGCTTATCTCACCAATTCCTCTGTGGTTTCACCTGGGCTCTAGCTGATGTGTGAGGGTGGTTCATCTGCCAGGGAGGCTGCTATCATTTCTTGTGTTGATAGATTTTGGTTGTCCTTGGCTCTTGCTGCTTTCTGAAAGAGAAAATCAGATTGTCCAAGGAGAGTGAGATCAGTATAGGTTAAAGGAGATAGGTATTGCTAATTTAGAGAAATTTTGATGGATGTAGCTAGCCTCTCTTTTGTCCCGAGATTAGTGGCAGCTTCTCAATCGGCAAGTTGTGCTCTTCTGATTTGATTTTGGCTTGAGGTCTATCCTGTCAGGTATAAATATAGTTTGTTTTCAGTTTCCATGTGTTTATAATGTCATTTTCAATTACCTTACTTTTAGTTTGGATATTTCTTTGCTGGTTAGATGAGTTCTTTACAGAAATGAATTTGTTAGACCTTGGTTTTAATTCCATCAGCATATTGCGGAATTTTTTCCACTTAAGATCAGAGTTATTACTGAAAGACCACACACACACACACACACACACACACACACACACACACACACACATATATATATATATATACATATATATAAATACATGTTTTCATTGATTTATATTTTTCTGGTAGTTTTGGATAAACCATATGACTCTCTTATTCATTCATCTCAGAGGTTTGGTTGTTTATTTACTTACATTTGGAATTTGCCTAATTTGCTTAAACAGTTCCTATAGCCCTATTTGTTCCTTTTTGTTCACTCATGACTGTTTTTGTCTGGCTTCTGTGTATTGGATTGCTGTATCTTTTGTCTTAGTGGATTAGTGGTCACAACTGTTTGCTTTGTGCTTATCTTGGAATTAGTTTATGTTTTCTAGAATTTTAAAGAATATGATTGCTTTCTATAGTAACCTAGACTGGAAGAAAGTTTGTTTCAGGGCTTGAATATACAACTCCATAGACCTGAGATAATTAATAGTTTATGCTTAAAAAAAAACTGCTATTATTCTGCTTGTTTGCTTTATTGATGACTTTGTGATTCAATCTTAGAGTATTTAATATTCTTTCTTTGTTCATTACATCTGGAAGTTCACTCATCCATGGCTTAGATAGTTTCTTTGACATGTCTATTCAGTGTGTAAAAGGCCTTCTATCTATAAGTCCATGTATTTAACATGATTTGGGAAAGTTTTTTGGCTACTATTAAACTGATATTATTTTCTATGAACTTAGCATATATTTTACCTACTTTTTTACTTTATTACTACAGATCATTTTTATGTTTTAATTGTCCTTTTATGTCTTGCGTATTCTCAATGATTTCTTTCATTTTTTCTTTATTGCTAAGTAAATGTGGAAATTCAACAACCTTTTAAATTTTTCTGTTGTTAGGCTTTCAACAAAATATTAGCTAACTGACCATTTTATTTGCAATTGGTGTTTGTTTCTTTTACTGAATTTCTCTGTATTGAAATGTTTTCTCATATCCGACAATGTCTTCCTCAATTCATCAGATTTGCACAAAAATCGTAGCTAAAGAGCTGAAAAGTGATTTTGAATGGCTATATGCATTCTGTATGATCAGTTTTTAATGCATTTTTAATACTGTGACATTTTTTTCTACTTTAATATCTGCTGGTTAATTTTTACAAAAAAAGCCATAAAAATTTTTGAAGTCATGTTGCCTTTAACTATCATGTTTCTTATGTTTTGATGTTAGTATTGTACATTTAGGGGACACATATGGCTTCTTTTTGGTATTCTTCTTTGTACCAACATCTTCTTAGGGAAGAACCTTCTATTACTGATGTCTTTAGAGAACTATTTGTAATGCAGTGCTAAACTTAATTATCTTAATGACTCAACTTAGAATTATTTTTATATTGCTTATTTGATTGTTTTTAGCAGGCTTTGACACTGAGACTGTCTATTCACCCATAGGAACATATTTTCTCAGTAATTCTCCCAAGTAGGGCCTCTCTGGAAGTTTAGGCACTTGTCTTGTAGACAACAGAGTATATAGGTTTCATCTTCTATATTGTGTCTTCCTGTCTTGGCATGCATATAAAATTTCATGGGCTAGAGCTACACTGAGGATCCTCTGGGCTGTGTTCACAGCTTTAATGTGATTTATCTCTGAGATGGACGAGTAGCAGTGAGTCTTTAAGGCCATCAAATGTGCCTACTTGAGCTCAGATCGTCATCTGGCTAACTTTTTATCATCTCTTCTATTCTTCTAAGTGATTCCAAATATTCACTTTTGGCTCTTTTGTATAGGAAGCAAGGTATGATTTTCCTTATCTTGTGTAGCACTTTATTCTGAAAGAGTTTGCTCTACATGCTCCTGTTCCTGGGTATCAGCTGACACTGCAGTGTGCCTGGGTCCCCAGCAGCCTTTGTGAAGATCACTGTGGAGAGGGGATAACTATCTATAGAGGTCAGGAGGTTATATAAACACCCATGGAGACCAGCTCCCAAGCTAATCATCTCCTTGAACTTCAGCTTGGCTGTGAGCCACTGGTCTCAAAGCGCAAGAGATCACTGCAGCCTTCTGCATCATTGGGAAACCCTCCCCCCACCCACCACCTCCACAGAGGATTTCCAGAGGAATATTTCAGTGGCACTTATCTGGAAATAGTTTCCCACTAAAACAGTGCAACAATATTCACTGTGGTCTCATGGGGACAGGAAAATGCAGGATCTTGGTAGCCCAAGCCTCAAGCTTGGTGGTGAACTTTTCAAGCTATGTGTCTCATCCACAATGCTTGGGCAAGTGCAAAGGACATCTCTAGGATCACCCTGTTTCTCAGGCCTTATCACAGCTGTGCTCAGATGGCCTCTGTGCATTATGCTAATGAGTCTTTGAGTTGTGCTTTCTGGATCTGCCTCCCACAGTGGGCTTTCATCCCCTGCTGTGCTGACATTAGCTTGCCACTGCAGTGCTTGCACCTTTGCTCTGTCTCTGGATTTCTCTAAGCCACTCTCTGTCCACTATTGAACCTCAGCTTGGTTCCATAGCACCAACTTAGTTGAGGAACTGTGAGGAGCCACTTGTTAAGTTGTTTGAAGGGAGGGTAACCTGACATCTTCGCCTCAGTTTAACTGCTATTTCATGTGTATTTAAAAATCAATTTGTGTCTGCAATCTGCATGTATGTAGTCTTTAGATTACCTGAATTGCTCTATAGGCACTTGACTTTCTCTCAGTTCATACTTACATAAATAACAATAACTCAAATCCTCAAAATCCCCTTGAATAGCATTTTCTCAACATTGCATTACTTGGTTTGGTGAATTATTGTATATTCTCATTTATTTCTATGAACTGGTTTCATCTTGGATTATTTATTGCTAAACTCATTTTGAATAATTATCATCATCCTGTCCCTCTCCTCTTGCTTCCTGTTTACCTATATCTCTATTTACCTCCATTGCCCATATATTTGTTTCTGTCCATGATTCATTGTTGTTTGACTTCCCTGATAGATATGAATTAAACCAGGTGTTCAGAGTCATTGTCAGATACTAGATTATTTTGATTCCAGATATATGTTTGGGTTGGGACCCAATGGCAACAAAGTTTCTCTCTTTTTTACCTGTCATATTGATGACAAACTCATTTCACAGTGTGTCGTGCTTCAGTATTTCACTTCAGTCTCTGAACGGAGCTTTATGTCTTGGCACCAGGCAGCAGCTAGAGCCATGATTTCAAGCACACACATATGGCCTTTCCCCTTTTCATAACATGTCTTTTCATTCTTTCTATGGTTCATAGGACTATTTCTCTAAGCTGCCCTGGGTATTGTATTTTTTTTTAACCTTTGGGTCTATATGTCTACAGTAGGAAGAGTTTTGAATGGAGAATTCACCGAACAATGTTGATCTGTAACAATTGTTCTTCATAGGACATCATCTTTCTCTTACTTATAAATTATATTGAAGAAAACTGAAGTTCAAAAATCCTAAGTCACTAAGTAATAAATGATGGCTTTGGAATTTACATTTAGTGAATTCGGGTTTTAAAAGCTCATTTGTTTACAATTGCCAAAAGTTTATCTCTTCAGAAACTAAATGAATGCACGTTTTTATTCCATCATTCTAAAGTAGAACCACAGGGTAGGAATTTGATGTCACAATCTCAAAGGTTTCACAAATGTCTTCTTCAAGTGTCCAGCTATCACATGCTTACCATCTAATTCCTGAGGCACACCAAAAACTCTTAATGAATGTGAAGTTCAAACTTACCTTGCTGTGCAGCTGGGAGAGTTTTCAGACAACAGCTTTATTCACAGAGAGCAACCAACACCTCTGGTACACATATCAGCATTGTCACATAACATTTTATAAGGGCAAGAAACATGGAAATGCATTTGGTACTTTTTTCTTTTATTTAGATATGCATGTTGAGATGCTGAAATGATAACAACCTGTTTTCTTTTTAATTAAAGCATGCTCATTAATTTAATTTCCATGCAATGATTTTATCATCCCACTTTTAATTAACTTGGAAAAAACATTTTGCTCAATACTGTAGAATGCATTTTTAAAATCTCTCTCTGTGTCTCTCTGTCTCTCTCTCTTTCTCTTTCTCAATGCACAGACATTCTTAATAGAAAAGCATTTTATAATAATTATCATAAATATTTCTTCTATAGGGGAAATATCTCTAAAGCCAATATGGAAGTACAAATCTACAAAATTAAAAAAAAACTAGTAAATTTAGTATATTCATTTTTACTTAGTTCTTTTACTTACTTTTGTCAAAAACCATTATGTTATTAGACAGTTTAGTACATTCAAAATGAATATATGTGAATATGGTGTTTTTCCCCTTGAGATAGCCTCTCATGTAGTCCATGCTAGCCTTGAACTCACTATGTATCAGAGGTTGGCCTTGAACTTCTTATCCTTTTACCTTAGCCTCCCAACTGTAAATATATCTTCATAAAAGGTACAAGTAAAATGTATTAGAAACACACACCCCCACTGACTACACAAATCCTCAAACACCATCTCCCTAAAAGACTTCGTTTTTAAATGAATACAATTTCAAATTCTGTTTTGAAAATGTAGGCTTGGAGGCATTATTGATTTCTTGGATGTATTATACATTCTTCATTTACTTATGGGAATAAAGCTACAAAAATAAGCAAAAAAAATTTTTAATGAGGATAGTCTCCTTAGTTGTTACTTTCCAAGACACCAAACAGTAAAAAAAAAAAGTGATTTTCTGATTGTGTAATTATTTTACACAAAACTCACAGTGTGCCATCTGTGTTTCACTTGTTAATCAAGATTAAGGGGATATCTATATTCTCCATTTTAGGAAGTTAATTTTGGTCTAACACGCATTAATATGATAAAGATATAAATATTATTATCCTGAAATAAATCAGAGAAATTGATTCATGTGACCGAATTTTATTATCTCTTCATTTTAATTTATGTTTCACTAATAAAAATCTTCTTCAGGATGTTATTCTTATAGCTGAATTCAATTTAAATACGTGAAAAGAATTTAAAGGTCAGTTTCTATCTGCATTGATTTGATGACAACATGATGGGCAGTTGTTCTCGCTGCTCTGTTCCAACTGATCCAGCTTTTGTCCCCTTCACAGTCCTCCGGTCTTCACAGAGTGGCAGTTGATGTTCTAGGCACAGAATGAAGGAGGAATCTTTTTTCTAAATATTGTAAAATATTTCTAAAAATTTTAAAGCATATTGTAAAATTTTGATTTTGTTTGTATGTGTTTGATTTGATTTTAATTGAGGCAGGTTTTTGCCCTCTATGTATCCCAGGATGGAAGATAACTTACTATGCAGCTCCAGGTAGTCTTGAACTTCTGGGATCCTCCTATTCCTGTGAGCTAGTGTGCCTCCATGCCATAGTATTTTGAAGATTTACAAAAATATTTCCTCAATATCCTCTCACCTTACTCTGCCGTTTATCCTTTGACGTGTGCTTGGCTAAAACTGAATTGTGGGTCTACTACAAAGCCAATCATTTAGAAAGGGACTGGCTCAGTGCAGTTTTCAGAATAGATGCTTATTCTATTCTGAATAGAGTTGCTTTTCTCCTAATAAACAGATATTAGGAATCATTTTAGTTCCAAGGCTGAAATATCCCTTATCAGTAATTGGAGAATCCAATTTCATGTATGTTGATGTGTCAATGTTACAAATTATTGAGAATTCATTCTCCTTCATTTTCCTCTGGCCTCTGTTGTGTGGTAAACTAGGAAAAAGATTAGAACAGGTTTAGTGGCGTTCATGCCACTAACCTCCCACCCCCAACCATCCTGTACTTATTAGTGGTTTTGACTCCGCGGAGGCTGACTATGAGAAGTAGCTAAAAAGATAAGAGGTAAGCCAATGTTTACTTGGTCAGGCTCGTGGTGATACGGGGAAATATTGGCACAGTTACATTTGGCTTTTACTATTGAATTTTCCCCTGAGTTTGTGTCCTCTAATGCAAAAGAATTATACACAGGGACAGAATTAAGTCATATTACACATTTATTTATTCTAATATAGTAAATTAGGAAAAGGGGAGTTGGATGGGAAATTTTCCCAGTCACCATGTGGGAAGTTACAGGGTTCTCCAGACACCAGTTGGGGAGAACATGTGTCAGAGAGTTTAACAGAACTTATATTATTTAGCTAAATAAGCAGCCAAAGAAAAGATAGCAGAAAGCTCCCATCATGAGGAGAGGTTCATGAGGGAAAAAGTCTGGAGCCTGTCCCTCACCCCAGCCATTAGCCCTAAGGCCTGGAAATTCAGACATCCTTCTGCAGCCTGGCCATGTGGGGAAAGTGGCCCTTCCTTTCGGAAAATCATTTGAAGTTTTTTCCAGGTGAGTCAGAGAGACAGCTGATTGGTTCAAATTTGACCAATCAGTTTAAGCACCTAGGTTGTAGCCCTAACTAGATACCTCCTATTCAAGGGGAGGGACTGCATCTGCAGAGGTCTGCCCATCACAGTGGGACTTTGTTGGCTGAGTAGTAGTGACTTCAAGCTGAGACTCCCAACAGTCCAGAATGCACTGATCTGATGATACAGCAGTGCACATGTAATCTTGTGGTGGTTTCTGCCTGGAATGTCTCTCCAGCAGATTCCTTGTAGGAATATTTGCATTGCTATTCTTACGTGTGATTTTTCTCTCCTATATCAGTCATTTGTTTTGTGCAATAAATCTAAGCTGGTGGATAAACTTTGCCTCACAGGGAATTCTTATTCAAACTGTCAGTGGCAACCCCAAAATGACCAAAAGATCCAAACCCTGGAAATAATCTGTGCTCTCTTCCTAAAGTTGTTGGCTTTGTACCATGTCTTCTCCATCCTAGAATTTTAGAGGGAATAAATTAAGGGGTTCCTTTCAACCCTGCAATCACAGTTCTATTGCTGCTTTCTAAGATGAATCTCAGCCCTGGATTATTGATCCATATTGTAGCAGCTATACTTTCATATGGCAATCGTTTCCAAGACTGATCAGAAGAATAACAAACGTAGAAAATAATTTTACCAAATTTGCTCTTCTCTAATCTCTGTTTTGTTATTTGCAGGAGGTGCTGTAACTAAGCATAGGGAATTATTTCCTCTACAAAGCTCCATATTCAAATTAGTCTCACAAAAAATTTGGTAGCTAATTCTATCTCCTTGACATTTCAATAGACACTGGGAATGGTTCCTTTTTTAATGTTCTGATATAAAGATTTCAAATACAGGAAATTGGCATATTTGTGTGTGTAATGGAAATAGTTGGAAGTGTTGTATTTTTAATGGGCAGTATAAATTCAAACTATAGAAAGGGATTTCTTTGAATTTTATTTTAACATGTATAAAGAAAGAGTATCATATTCAGATAAAAGAGATACAGGCACCATCACATCAGTTATTCCACAGAGAGAAAATTAAAGCCTGAACATTGCAGAGGAAAGGCACATTACAGCTTTTCAAACATCTAATTTCTCTCCATGGTGTGGGAGATGAAATGACAGGTAGCACTTCTGCAAGTTAAGTGGCTCTCTATCTCATCTGATTTAAACAGCATAAACTGCTCTGCAGTTTTTAATTTCTCAATCTCCACAAAGGATAAGTGAAGAGTAATGATGCACATAATATCATCATACTTTTTAAACATCTTTCAAAGCGATGACAATGTGTTTCTTTGGTAGGACAGTGTGGCACTTAACAGTGCTACTATCTTTTAAAGAAGATTTTTGTATACATTATGTAGAAATATCGAGAAACCTTGAAGAGTTTTCTAATATTGATTTATGCCATCGGACCTTGAAAAATAAATAAGATACAGCTTGCTTGCTTTTAAAAAATGAAAAAGAAGAAATTTGCAAAGAGAAAATATCACCATATAAAAAATTCCAAGCTATCAGTGTTTTTATTAGGAATCTTACTGCCTACATAAAAATCCTCTGATGGAAACAAAAATAATTATCAATATTATTCTTAGGTAAACCAGAAAAATGAGATGTATAGTATAAGATGCCAGTACTAGTGTGCATGGGATGGCCACAATGTATATACAGAGGATATTTCTTTCGGTAGATGTTGTCTTTGTTACATTTAGAGATCTTGATTTGATGATGATTTAAATTCTATGATATCTATTATTAACTAATGTGTACTTAGGAAACAGAATGATGATTGGTTTCTTCACATTGGCTCTCAAAATATTATTTTTTTTCAAATTCTCAATTTTGAAAATTCGATGATTATACAGGTATAAAAATTTACTAAGTCTCTGCTATATATTATTCTTGGTACAGGAATATAACTAAATATTATGTTGGGGCAAATAAATTGCCATTTACTGGATCAAAAAAAAGGTCTTAGCATTGTCAATACTTCAAAAGTATATTTAGAAGTGTGCTATGTAATCTGTATCTATGCTCAATCTTATTCGATTAATATTTTCTCCATATCTCTACAAAGTATTGTATTACACATTTAGGAGTAAACTCTGCATTCTAACTTCAGATGGATGAGGATAAGAATGTGGTGGCTGATGCCTTAAGGACAGAAGGCAGTGGAACACAAGCACATGAAAACAGAAATGGGGAAGGATACAGGTCCTGGAGATGGCTAAGCAGTGATGAGGGGAGAGAGATAGGAGAGAACAAGGGTGGAAGAAGGTAAGCCAAAATTTAGAAGATATAAAATAAAAGATATAAGAACACTTACAATTTAGTAAACTAAAGAATAATATATAAATAGAAAAATAATAACACACTGAATGGAGGTCCTATATGCAAATGGATAGGCAGCCATGGGCTTTCAAACATATTGTCAGGGAACAATAGAGGTTAATAGCATTAATACCAAGGATGTTATCTGGGCAAGAAAACAAGACAGTTGGAGCCTATTACTGAAGGCAACACACTCAACGGGTGCAGGACATAGAGAAATAAAGTTGGATCTGAGGCAGAAGCTTCTTGATAGCAAGTTTCTATGGTGCCAGAAGGTGTTATCCTAGCTTCAACCTAATATCACTCAGTAGTGAATGCTGCATTCTACAATACTGACCCATTAGGCAAGATGTGTTCTCTGCTGCATCAGTGATATTACTATTAAGGGGGTATCCAGAAGCTCACATACTGGATTTTAGACCTAATTCACATGAGGGAAATCATGCTTGATGCTTAAACATAGACCAAAAGTCCATGCTTGGAGGGAATCAGGCACTAAGAAAACCTATCGTTGCCCTTCCATGGAGGAATGGATAACAAAACTTTGGTATATTTACATGACGGAATTCTATTCAGCTGAAAAGAAAGATGATATATTGAAATTTAGGGAAAAATGGTCTGATTTGAAGCAGATTCTATGAAGTGATCTCTCAAAAGAACAGAGAGCCAAACACTGCATATTCTCCCTCATAGGTGGTCCCTAACTGGGCAAACCATAATCTCTATGTAGACTAGTAGAAAGAAATGAGAGGTTATGAATGAGGGGTAAGGGATAGGGGAGGGGACTGGCTTAAGCATGAGGCTAAACCAAAATGGGTTCAAAATCATAAAATCCTCATGAGCATACTGTAACCTATTGAGCAAGTAATGGGCATCTTCTGGCAAGAAGGGCTGTGAATAGAAGGGGAAAGAGACTAAGCATGTGAAAAATTGATCAGACTGGCAACTCCTGGTCCCAGTCATTTGCTTCTTCCCTCACTAAGCTACTGACCAAAATGATCCATGAGGTACCAAAATCAAGATGGGATTCTGTCAAAGCTCTTGAATGCCCACCCCAGGCCTTAGACAAAACCCTGATGCTGAAGAAACCACAGAAAGCCATCAATCAGCATCAAGAGACCCTGCGAGGTCTGGAATGGTAACCAGCCCCTAGATAGTAATCAGTGTAGTGCTGGAAGGCACTGCATAAGCTGCCAGGGGAAGCTGGTCAATGACAGCTAGAGCAAACACAGCAAGAAACACAGTCTGCTGCCATGAGTAGGCTGACCACACTTCCTACAGGGAGAGAACAGCAAACCAAGAAAGGAGCACTTGTGCATTGGAGGAGCCAAAGCCTGGGGGAGACAATCAACAGTGTTTAAATTAGGCCAAATATTCCACTTAGTGAGGGGGAGCCCCTAACTGGAACTGGGGACTTAGGGCAATATGCACTGGGAGCCGGGCTCTTGGGCCCCCAAAGAGAGATGTACTATGCAAGTGATTGACCAAGAGGCTACTCAAACTAGCATCTAACTAATTCAGAAATGTGTATCTCAGTTAACCTATACTGATCTAACTCTCTGATGGAGATTCTGTTTGTATCTTTCAGAATGCAGCGAGAGAGCTATGGCCCATCCAAACTTACCAACAACTGAAGGCCAATAGCTGACATCCTGGCAAGAGATGAGCCACTGCAGACATACGGTGGATGATCCACATAGAACCCCTCAAAGATGATGAGATGAACATGTGACCCATAGCCACAGCCAATCAGTCAACACAGGATAAGCCAGTGAAGTATACACCAATGATTTTCGACACAATGTAAAACAGTAGTACAGAGACCCCTAAGTTCTAAGTTAACAATAAAGCAACTTTAATACTCACCCACCACGACTCAGGGAACTGAGCAGAAGAGGGGGTGGAAAGATTGTGAGAGCTGTGGTGGGGGAGAGAATATCCAGAGACATGCCCCCCTCAGTAACAACATAAAAGGGACAGCGGAAACGGGCTGACTCCTAGGCTATCCATGGTCCCCTGCCCCAAGGACTGATCCAGACTGCCCCTGGAGAAGGATGTCCAGTTGATCGGGGATGGGGAAGAGGGGCATTGGGGAACTGGGGATAACAACTCATTTTTTGCCCATTAAATTATATAACTCACTATGGACAAAAAAGATAAAAAAAAGAAAACCTATTGTTGCTATATTGCTAGAGAGATGTGTCAAACTGCCTCCTAATTTTTTTTATATCTACAGATAAGTTTTACTCTAAGCCAGTGTCAGAAAAATCCATTTTGTTTACTTGTTTTGATTTTTTAACTTTTTTTATTAATTTGGCAGTGGGAGGTAGTCAATGCAAAGTAATCAATCACAACTTGTAAAATGCTAGAAATAAGTGATTGATGAGGACTCAACTCTACTAAAGACATACATTTCATCCTGTGCAGGGCTCAGGGGACATTGCACATAATGAGATGGGAAGAATGTGAGAGCTGGAGCATGGTGAGGAGTGCTTTGAAACCCTGGTATCCAGACATGACAAGGCATTGAACTGATGACCTTCTACCAACTATGTTTATCTCCACAAGAAATGCACCTGCGGGAACTTATTAGCATTATGATGTAGTTAAGGAGCTCATGACAATTAATATATGCTAGGGGGGAGGGGATCATTCTCTTCCATGGCTTAGGCATTGATAGATGATGAGGAGTGAGACTCAAGGGGATAAGAGATGGCAATGTTGGGTGGATATGATGAAAATGTTTAAAAAGTTAGAAAAAGATAAAAAGGTAGGAGAATAAAGACTAGCTATTAAATACAGGATGACATGTACAGAGAAATATATCTGAATAAAAGGATATGTCTGTTATAGATACAGTTAGGAAATATGGAATATTTTCTTTCACATGAAGATACTAGCTTCTACTTTTTATAAGTGTGTGTTTATGTGGTAGTGAGTGTGGGTATAGGTCATGAAACTAGAAATGGATCTATGAAGTAGAAAAATGAGGTTTGAAGGAAGGCTGGGGAGGGTAATAAAATGTGTGGAGTGAAAGTGGCATGGGAGTGAATGGATAGAAGGAGGAGCCTGTAAGGGAGCCAGGGGAGAGGAGTGGAAAAGGAGGATTGACCAAAGCGTTGTAAAAAGGCCATAATTAAGCTCTTTTTTATTGTCAATAATGAGTCACATTGTTTAGTAGGCCAACAATGAGATGTTATCCCCAATTCCTAATTGCCCCCCCTCCCCATCCCTAGTCAGCTGTATATCCTCCTCCATGGGCTGTCTGGATCAGTCTTTGTGGTAGGGGACCATGGATAGCCTAGTATTCAGCCAGGTTCTCCTGACCCAAGTGTGTTGTTACTGAGGGTTGCTAAATCTCTGATATTTCCCCCCACCACGGCTTTCACAATCTTTCCACCCCCTCTTCTCTCAGTTCCCTAAGTCCTGGTGGGTGAGTATTGAGGCTGCTTTAATGTTGTGAGCTTAGGGGTTTTTGTGTCGAGATTCGTTGGTTTCTGTCTCACTGGCTTAACCTGTGTTGATTGAATGGCTGTGGCTGTGGGTCCCTTATTCATCCCATCATTCCCTGAAGTGGCACGTGGTCCCTGCCTGAACTGGCCTCTGCCCTCCCACTGCAGGGGAACCCTGTCTGGGCTGGTGCCAGAGTTGGGGAGAGGATGGGCTTGGGTTCAGGGCCTGCTGGGGTTCAGGGTTTGGATCCCAGCTGCAAAATCAAACCTTTATGGAGAGAGTCCTGGTGAGGATGCTACTCGTCTGCCATCATGCTCAGCCCCCCAATTAAGCTCTTTAATTGTATAATAAATAAATATATTTTTAAAAGCATAGGGAACACATGAAACAGCACTTAAAATAGAAAAAAAAAGAGAAATGAGTGCATTCAACCTATGAGACATTGAAGTAAAATTTTCAAAGCATGGTCCATGGTAGGGTTTTGTCTTTTGTTTGAATGTTTGCTTGCTTGGTTTTTATGGTTTTATTTTATTTTTTACTCTTTTCTCAATGAAATTGGAAGGTCCAAAAGTGACTATGGCTCACATGAGAATAGATTGCTAAAGAAGAAGGAAATGAGATATTGAAGAGAAATGATATTATACTTAGAGTTGCTGAGAATTATTCTGTTTCTTCAGATTCATGAAGATTTGACGTAATGAGCCATGATATCTACACAGGAGAGTTATTGACAAGGGCAAGAAAATAACTGGCATTTCTGAGGCAGAAATTTGAAAAATCTGAACATGATTTCTTATGGAAACATCCTAGTATCATTGTGTCTTATGAAGAACCTTTTTTGACCAGCCTCATCCAGAAACCAGATGCATACAAAAATTCATTATGTTATAAGTGAAGCAAAGCCTACTCAGTTCTACATTATCTCTCTGCCTGCTACACTGTGAGATAAAGGGAAAGATATACATCAAATGGTGTTATACGATGGTATTTTTCAGAATTATTTTAAGGAATTAACTGAAAATTTAAAGAAAACTCAGCACCCAACTTATCCATTTGTGTTTTATTTGAATTATGAAAATAAAAAAGTCAAAACATGTACTAATAAGCAATTTAAGGAAATTAAGCATATGCATTCCATAGTATTTAACCACTAAAATGGTTTTTACTTTGATCTTATAATCCTAGATATACATTGACTATATAGACAGCTATATATCATATTTGACTTTTCTGGAAGGGTATGCTTCAAGGTGCTAGACAAGCTTATGTTTGAATGAAGAAATTATCCAATGTTATTTGACATCTTTGCTTGTTAAAATAATTTTCACTGACCCAGAAGCAGAATAAATTGCTATGACATATATAAAACAAAATTTAAAATTAGGTGGTAGATCCATCTTCTCTAAGGAAGACAAGCTGAAGTGTTTTAATGAGGACCAAAGTTATTGCCAAAATCCATTAAACAAATATTCAGGAGTTGGTCTATGCCAGCACTCTCTTTGGCACAGAGAGTAAATATGCAAATCAGATCAGAAACACATTTTGTGAATTCAGTCAGCTTAAAATGTGAGTACTTGTGACAGTAACACATTTTCCACACATAAATATGTAATGACAAACTCAGACATATTCTGTGAAAAGAGTAAATTTTTGAATAAAAATAGCAACAGACCTACTTATACTCGAGTGTCAGGAAAGTCTTTCTGCAAAGAAATATTAAAGTGAGATAGTACATGAGAGAAAGGGTTACTTGCTAATTGTTCCAACAGTGGGATAAATTGTAATTGTCTTGAATGGTGAAAACTTTGAGACTCAAGATAAGTTCAAAAGGAGGAATATGTAAAGAGATTTTCAAGAGATTCAAACGTTAAATCTTAAACATGTGATATGGTGGTGAACCCAAGCATCTGTGGCATGAAACTGAAGAAACTGGTAGAAACCAGAGTGAAGAACATGATGGTTTGTTTTCTCCATATTTATTGTCAAGAATTAGATGCACTGCATGAGCAAGTCTTATGATGGCTTTCTGCAAGGTTTGTATTGTGTTTATGCATGTGATGACCCAGAAGCTAACACAAGTAGAGAAACCTAGGTGTCTGGGCAACCTAGTCATACACAGAAGCAGGGGCATCAAGATATCTGAAGGATCTGGGATTTTACTCTGTCTCAAAGTTAATAGATATGATTCCACTGTTACACTAACAATCTGAAAAATTGTGAGATTGACCCCTGTCTCAGAAATGATACATGATCATGTAAGAACAGTAATATCATATCATCAACTGTTCCCTTAGGCTCATGAGTGAAAGATCAGGACAAAAGAAGCAGCAGGCAAAATAAACTGTGATGTAGAATAGGCAGGAGGCAAACCACACCTAGCCTTCACACAGGGCCCAAATGAAAACTAGGAGAAAGTGACGAGACAAACAGGAGACCAATCACCACAGCAAGTCTGATAACCCATGAAAGGTCAATGGAGACAGACACCAATAATACCCAACACAATCCAGGCCAAAGATTGCAAGATACTTGGATATCAACAACAAAGCAGACTCAAAACTCACCCACTGTGACTCAGGGAACTGAGAGGAAGGTGGTGGAAAGAATGTAAGAGCCATGGTGGGGGAGAATATCCAGAGACATTGCCTCCATCAGCAACCACACACAAAGGGGGGGACTGTCTACCTCTGCTGCAGTTCATAACCCCCTTACCTATGGACAGATCCAGAATGCACACAGAGAAAGGACCCCAGCGGGTAGGGGACAGAGAGGAGGGAAATGGGTACACAGTCACATGATTTGCTCATACAATGTATAAACTTATTCATAATAAAGATATTTTAAAAATAAATCAACACAGACACCAGGAAGTGTGTATTATGAGGAAAGTCCAACCAATGATGACAGTTGCTATTTGGAAATCAAGTCAGGTGATGGTTGAAGCATCCATTCTACTTACCGAAATGAAAATCCTTAGAATTGACAGTTCAGATTGATGATAGCCTACAACTGAAAAGAACCAAGTGAACTTGAAAAAGAAAGGATGACAGTTATAATGCCTAGTTTGCTAGAGGAGATCTTGTTACCTATTTTCTTAGTAGAATGATGAATACTACCCTCATTAACTCTCAAAAGTGCATTGCTTTAGACAATAGGCTGTGCCTTAGTGGAAGGGTTCCTTTAAGTGAAAGAAGAGTAGATCAGAAACAGGATCAGGACACAGCCTGTTGAAAGGTTTTCAGCAGCAAGAGATCAAGGATATCATGCAGAAGAGCTATGATCAATGGCAAATTTTGGTTTTCATATCTTACTATTTAAGTATTTAAATCCTATTTAATAATTTATAAGTACTATGCTTTTACTTAGCTGACTGTGCACATATTTGAATCACCCTGTCCAAGAGATATGAAAGTTTTACTGAGGGAATTTCAATGAGTGAGTAGTGATCTCATAAGATGCTTCCCACATTGATCTTGAAAATGTGAGCAGTTTATGCAGCATGGTGAGGGTCAACACAAGATTAAGAGGGGGAAAGCTGCCAGAGAAACACAGAGAATACAAATTAGAAATTTGAACAAACATACTCATCTTCTCATCTTGGAAGTGTGACAGATAAGGATTCTAGCTTCCACCGCCCGCGGAGGCAATGATCACACACACACACACACACACACACACACACACACACACACACACACACACACACACACTGCTTATGGGTGGAAGAACGCGCGTTCTCTTTATTGCCAAAAATGAAACAAAATATATAGAGCCCCTTGGCCAATCAGGGAGCTGTTGGTCAATCTACGATAAGAATCTGTGCGTGACGGGCATGATGTGCAATAGCCAATCAAGACTGACTCCTGAAACTTATTTACAAGCCAAGCCCATCTTGGCAAGCTGCCAGGTGCCGTCTTGAGATTAAGCCAGGGTGTGCCTCCCTGGGCTCCCGGAGGCATTCGTCCCAATACATCTGATCTGACTACAGAACTTGTCAGCATTGCCCATGTAATACAGGTTTTAGAAGACTGTAAGATGAAAACTGGAGAGCAACTGAATCAGGGTCAGAGTCTCTATAGAGAGCCTATGAGAGGTCATGGCATGAACTATGAAAATGAACTCTGAGTTGCAGTGGTGACCTCTGGATGTTAGAGAAGACCATGGGACACCTTCTAAGCAAAGCTGTAAGCTCAAGGCAAAGCCAGCTGGCAAGAGAAGCTACAGGCAGCTTGATTGCAGGGGTGAAGCTAAAGCTATATAAGGCATTTGGAGCTCAGAAGATTTCAACAGGAGTCAAGATCCAGAATTTTCCCTACTGAGTTTCAGTCAGGCTATGATCAGATCATTCCTTTGTAGGCTTCCACTCTACCCTTTGGCTTGGGGAATGCTTAATTTGTGACAATGGATCTAGTGAGTATGTATCTTGGGTTTTGACTTTACAGGATTCATAGTTATAAGGCCGCCATGGATTTCAGATGAAATGTGAGAACATTTTTGAATAGCACTGGAAATGGTTCAGACTATGAAGAAGTAAGGTAAAGTGAATACCTGTTTCCTTAAAATCATGTTTAGCAGCTATTTTATCTTAGTAATGAGAATGTAACTGATACTTCAAATCCCAACTTTGTTACTTCCTACTTCTTTATTCTTAAGCACATATCATAACTTCTCTCTACTATTCATTATACATGTAGTTAGGGTATTATATGCATTGTTTTTCTGATGATTATATTAAGATTAATATTACTACATTTTCTTTTATACCAAACACAGTTTTTCTTGAGCTTAAATTGATAATTTTAGCAATCATATCACTTGATTTATAAGTTAGCTAAAGATAATATATCCATATATGATTTTGTGAAGTTTCAATCTAATTCAAGATCATTAATTTCCTGAAGCTTTACAATCATCAATGATCAACAGTTTTCTTAAACACTTCATATGAACTATAGATTTCTAAATACTTCTCTTTTTAATTATTATTGGTACCATGATGTTTTGACTTAAACATTATCTAATATATCATGAAAGGTACAGAGCTGTAAGAGTGCTGTTTATATAAAGTCATTATAATATTTAAAACTAATATTATCTCTGATAACTTGCCAACTATGATGTTATAAAAGTGGTAGCAAGGGCCTGGAGAGATGGACCAGTGGTAAAAGGCACTTTCTTGCACAGCCTGATGGCCAGGGTTTAATTCACCAGTAACCACCTAAAGCCAGATGCATAAAGTGGTGCATGTGTCTGGAGTTTGTGCAGTTTGAAGGGGGTCTATTGACCTGAGAACAACCTGTAATTCAACTTGTCAGGTTTAAGATCAGCATGGTATCCTGACTGTGTGTATGGAGGAGGGGGGGTATGTGGTTG
Organism: Zapus hudsonius; assembly: GCA_004024765.1. NCBI lineage: Eukaryota > Metazoa > Chordata > Mammalia > Rodentia > Dipodidae > Zapus > Zapus hudsonius. The sequence continues at coordinate 24,958 of PVHP010019208.1, forward strand.
TATATTATAATGTGATTTATTATGTATCTGTATAATCATGTTTGTACAGATATACACATGCTCCACAAACATGTGTAGAGGCCCGAAGATACTTCTAGACACCCCATTCTCTTGCTCATCCATGTTCCTCCTTGAAAAATGTCTCTCCCTGAACCTGCAAACACCATTCCTCAGTGAGTGAGCTCCTGTGATTCTCTGGTCTCTATCCCCTGTACCTGAGGGTGGGAGGGTATCAGGTATCTGTGGTCTCTAGGCCCCTATACCTGGGGGGAACTCGGTGCGGGAGGGAGGTATTAGGCGCTCTCACACCTCAAGAAAGCGCTCTTAATCATGGACCCACCTTTCCAGTCTCAGTTTCTTGATTGTTATATAGAGTCTTCAGATAAGATAGAGTATATTTCCAGCATCACCACCATTTGAGCACTCTAAGAATTCTCAACTGTTCTCACACCATTTAATATTTTGGCATGATGGTATATGTTATGCCAATTTTGATGTCATGTCTTCATGATATTTAATTATTTAAATTTCTTCATTTTATACTTACTGATTAAAGTTGAATCAGCACAGTTATACAAATAATATTTTGAGTAAAACTATACTTTTCTTGCTATTTTTCAGCCAACACTCCAGGACAAATTTGACTCATAGTGAACTAAAATTCCTAAACAATAAATATTCTATTCATAAAAAAAATCAGGCCTCTGTGCCCCAGTAAAATGATAAGATAAAACTTTCTTATCCATTTTCTGAAGGCACCATGGCCACAGTGTTGTTTTGGTAAACAAAATTTGAACCAAAATGTCTTACCAGGTAGCAAGTTGTGACAGTGACAGGAGAGGGTTCCACCCATTCCTGCTGCAGTGCCTTCAAAGGTGCCTACTGATAGCTATAGGTCTTGACTGAGAAGAGATAGTCTGCCAACATAACAACACATACACACACACACCACCACCACCACCACCACCATGTACTTAGACCATAAATGACACAAAATGTGATCAATTTAACTATTGATATTTTTGGTTATATTGTACCTCATCATAATTTAGGAACTCTCACTGATTCAAGGAGGAAGGAATTACACTAAATTTTATTCATAAAATGAAATAATATACCTGGAAATGCATACATATGTGACAAACATTGTTGGCGTAATTTCTGCATTGTTTCAATGGAATAGCTGGGGCTGAAGATTGTACAGATGGTGTTACTTAGCTAAGAGTTTCGGAGATTCAAGAGTCTGGCCCTGGAATCCAGCAAAACTCAGTTACATAGCATCACAACAGATTGCAAAGGTTTTACCATATGTGGAATCAAACAGGTGATTACATTGTTAACAGGAGCAGTGGTAGAAATTGTGTTCCATAATCCTTTATAAAAGCATGACCCACATGACATTAGAACTTCATAATTTTCCTACTCCTCCCAACAGTACCACCTTGCTGACCAAGACATTAATTACAGTGGATCCTTGGAAGACCATCAGACTAAACCTAAACCATACCATTCTGTTCCCCAAAGATTCATGTCTATCTCATTCATACAATTTCTCATTCACAGTATTTCACCACTGGAGGAACTCCAAAATTGACATATGTGCAGAAATATATTTGGGAAAGCCAATAGAAGACACATGTACTTTTAAAAGAGGAAATAGATGGCACACAGACTGAAAATATGTACAATACTAAGGGAACTTAGAAGAAACACCATTGACAGTCAAGTTCACAAATTGATTTTGTTTTTTTTTTAATTTTTAAAAAATATTTTATTTATTAACAGAGATACAGAGAGAGAGAGAGAGAGAGAGAGAGAGAGAGAGAGAGAGAGAGAGAGAGAGAGAGAGAGCACACACCAGGGCCACCACCTTGTGTTTGTCTGGCTTATGTGGGTCCTGGGGAATTGAACCCGGGGCCTTAGGCACTGGAGGCAAGTGCCTTAACTGCTAAGCCATCTCTCCAGCCCAGCCATCTCTCCAGCCCTTGATTTTGCTTTTTAATAATGCAAACTAACTCAAGAGAAACAACTTCAAATAATTCATAAATACTTCCAGAAATTTATATTAATCTCTGTCCTTTGATTTCCATAGTAATTCTCCAACACCTCAAACCAAATATTCCAATTTAGACTCTTCATTCTCACAAGAAGACATCTCTCCATTTATACAAAGTGCTGATATTGGAACATCACCACCAGATAAATCTTAGAACCAAGCCTCATCTTTCCTCTCTGGCATACCTTTCGTGCCTCAAGGAAATCTGCCTTGCCGCTTGTCCACATTCTGTCTTGCTTTTACTCCAGTGTTTTCCTATTCCTCTCCACTGGCTGTATCCAAACTTCTAATAATCTTTTGCAATATTTGATCAAATCATTTCATTTTATTTTATTTGTTTTGTTTTCTCTTTGGTTGTCTGCTTACTAGTCTATACATGTTTTAAAACAGTACATTTATGTTGTCTATTTGCATTTGGAAAGTATCAAGCATATTTAAAGTAAATACTATTTTGTACTTCGTGCCATGTTTTCACATATTTTAATACTACTTTTCAGCAAGTAAAATTTCTAATTTTAATGTTCTCTTAATGTATAATTTGCCTTTATGAGATTATCAGTATACACCATCGTACCTAACACATTCTTATAATAGAAACTTGTAAGAATAATAAAATATATAATAATCCAGTGTGAAAGCACTGTCATATTTTCATATATGATTACTATTATTATATGATATATTACTTTATAAATGCATTTTAAGATTATCAATCTAGTTATATTTTATTGAAAAATGCCAAAGCAGAGTATAACCAAGTAAAATAACTACTTTCAGTTAATAGTATTATCTTTAAAAAGCGAGATATAAGAACCTGTCCATAGAGAGATTGTAGTATTTGATCTATCAATCACAAAGTACATATTAAGTCAAAATAATTTCAATATATTGAGCCAGCTATCCAAATATTATTATTGTAAACTTGGAATTTTTTTAAAAAATATTTTATTTATTTATTTAAGAGAGAGAGAGAGAGAGAGAGAGAGAGAGAGAGAGAGAGAGAGAGAGAGAGAGAAAATGGATACACCAGGGCCCTCAGCCACAGCAAATGAACAAATGAACATTCTACCTTGGACATCTGGCTTTATGTGGGTACTGGGGAATTGAACTTGGGTCCTTCTGTTTTTCAGGCAAATGCCTTGATGGCTAAGCCATCTCTCTAGTCCCTGAACTTGGAATTTTTATGGAGCGTGTTAAAAATGGAGCTGTAACATGTCAGTTACTTTTTAGTTATTATTTTAGGGTGTCATTTAAATTTATGTGAGTTCAGTATTTCCAAAACTTAACAAGGACAAAGTTATTTTTCATAAATAAAATGATAACCAATATATTTGCTTAAGTATTTCTATCTGTAAATTTAAGAACCAGTATAACAGAATGATAAAATTTTAAATTACAGGGAAACTAAAGAAAGAAAAATATGCCATATCATATTAAGTTTTATGTGTTCTTTATGAAATCAAGTGTAGCCATGTTATAACAATAGTTATAACATATTTTGATTCATTAATTTATTGAAAAACAGGAATTATTACCCCATTCCATGTTGACAAACATAATGCTTGGTACAGGAGACATATAATATTAGAGAAATGTTTAGGCTCATTTGGAAGTGCAGTACAGTGTTAAGAACTTCAGATATTACTGATTGGTAAGGCTGGTTAGTTATACTGAGAGTTACTTTCTGAAACATTTCTAACATAACTGAAAACGAATCGATATTAACAGATGAAAGATTATACAACTTTGAAAGAAGCAGACAGACTCAAATTGGTCTCTCACTAGCTGAAAGAAACTCCCAACAGTATGAAGTCTACACAATGAAGAACAAAATAACATTACCTTTGACTTGTAATTGATTTTAGTTGTAGGAAGACACTAAACTAATCAATATCAGTAATAATGCGAGAAACTAGGCTCTTATGTTTGGAAGTTCAGTAAAAGTACTATCTGCATTCCAAGTAAGGTGAAGGTAATAGGTACGAAATTCTCTACCATGAAATGTCCATCCAGGCATCTAGAGTGGTGTAAACCAATGTACGCCTAAAGATATCAGTACAATAGTATAAAGTGGTGTGGAAATGAATGCAAGAATCAAACTCTGAAGTGCACTTTGACTGCCTCTGGCTGCAAGTGTAGAAGAGCCAATTATAATGGATAAACCATGCAAGTCTTCACTCCCACAACTGAGTCCAGAGGTACATCAGCATCAATCTTGCTAAATCCGATTGTCCTGGCCTATCTCTGCAATTCTCCTGACAAGGAGTTCCTGTGTTTTCATCCCTGAGGTGATCTTCCTTTATGAGAACAAAATAGCAATGGGAGGTCAAAGTTTTACAATCACAGACGAAGAAATCATCTAGATGAAAAATACCTTCATGTGGCTTTATTTCAGGAAATAAACTTCTTGCCCCTTAAACCCAGAAAACCTTTCTTTCATGTCTCTGTCTCAGAAGTTGTCCCTGGGCTGAAGCCAAGAGATTCTTGTAGTTAATTTATGACATAACAGAAGATTTACCAGGGACTTACCTGGACCTGTGGAGGAAATAAGTTTCCATTTTTCAAATATGCTAATCTGAAATAACTCACAGTACTCTCAGCATTGAATATGAGAAAAATTATGTTGGCAAACAAAATATGACTGTACCCAGATTTTCACTATCTTTAATAATACAAACAAAAATTATACTCAATAGCCTGATGCAAATTTAGTTCCTTAAGAGAATTAGTTTAATAAAAAGACTTTGTCCCATCACTAAAATCTACTCAGTGCATTCTATTACACTTTCATTCTCTGATAAAGTATTTTCTTCATTAGGATTATATTCCACTTAGAAAATCAATAAAAAATATCAAAATGCACAAGGTAAGTCCAGAATGTTAAATATCCATGAAGGAAACAAATTATATGCATACATATATCCATCTAAAACGCAGACAGAAAACCTTTATTTAAAAGTGGCCAGGGAAGGACAGGACATTCTTTGAAGAGGTGACTTAAACTTGAAAATGGGATATTGGGAAAGAGCAATGAATAGAGAAGGTTGCTTTAGAACGAGGAAAAAAAGGATCAAAGTCCTATGTGTGAGTGTGCATACACACAGCACACACACACACACACACACACACACACACACACACACACACACACACACACGGAAAAAATAAAAACCTAAAGGTAACCAGTGTGGTAACATGTGACTATAATTGCAGCCATTAGGTGTCTGAGACAGGATTTTCGTCAGCTTCTGGCCAGCCTGGGCTACATATTGAGTTCCAGGATAGTTTGGGTGACAGAGGAAGATCCTGCCTCAATAAAGCCAAGCAAACTACAACTTAAAAATAAGCAAGAGAAATTGGGTAGGTAAGGCAAATACAGCACATTTAGTAAGCAAGAGTTTTGTTGGTCATTCTGAGAACTTTGAATTTTTCCCTCTCTAACAACCAAAGCATTGGCAGAAGCATGTCATAAGAAAAGCACAATCACATGTGAGGGAGTCAATGCTACCTTAGACTGTGGCACGATTATTTGTAATGAAAACAGGCCAGGGCAAAACCAGAAGCCTTTAAAAAGAAAAGGTATACATATATAAGTGTGAAATAATGGAGAATTGGGTCACAATGACAGCAATGGTGGTAGTGGGCAAAGATTGGATGCTTAATTAATTACTAAGTAATTTTCCCATAAATGAATATTTCCTAATATATGTAATTATAAATACTATTAAGAGATAATGGGTTTTTAGTACTTATTGTTAAATTCATTTTAATAACGCACACCTACATCATCAGCATTACTTTAAAATTATAATTTGTCACAATATAGAATTTATCCTTGAAATAGTCTTTTTGTGGAAGTATAATTACTGAAAAACTAATAAAAATGAGTGAATGAAAGTGAGAAATAAATTATATGTGATCTTAAAATATTAGCAAAGATCACATATATTAACTATAAATAAAAGGGTTTTTTCTTGTTACTTTAACTTTTTATTGAAGTGGTAATCTATTCTCAGAAAATATCCTTAAACCATAAATGATCACATCATGCCCTTTCACCCTATAGGTAGCACTGTAAATTAATAATAATAATAATAATAACAAACATCAATAACATCTCAGACACCTTGTTTTCTACTCTATTTCACTCACTAGCCCAATAAGTAATTATTATCCAGACATATAAAAGCATGCATTGGTGCTACTCAATAAATATATCATCTTTTGTGCTGGCTTTAATTTACTCAACAGTGTAGCTAGAGATTCATCTATATTAATGGTATCATTGATCTCATAAATGCATTCTGGGATAGATTTTCTTCCCAAAATAGTTTTACTTTACTCCCTAGGTTACATAATAATTTATAAATTCACCTTTTCCTAGAGATCAAATGGAGTGCCCCACCCCTTGACTCATGCTGACCTCAAGGACTGTCTTATAATCAGTAGAATGGGCTTAAATGGAAACAGAATGTGTGTGACTTCAAGGGGTAGGTGACCAGTATCGTAGCTTTGATTTTTATCTCCAGAAACACTTAACTATTCAGAGGTCATTGCTCAGGACATTCATCAGTCACACACAAATGTTCCAAATGAATAATCCCATTCAGACACAAAACATTCAAGCAAAGAAGTCTTGAGAAATGTTTGGTTCCCAGTCATTTAAGTCATCACAGCTGGGAAAGAAGACAGTTACATAGTAATCACAGAAAGGAGATCCCTGCTGCGTCTTATCACAAGATCCAATTCACAGGCCTGGAGTGATTACCTTGGCCATGTTATTCTAGGATGGTCTTGTACACAGCAAAATACATCTGGAACATGTGCCTATTTTTGAATAGATATTTAATTTATTATTTTGACGGTCAATGAGAATTGAGGTGGTTTCCAATTTATGGCTCTGAATTTTAAAAAGTGACCTTTATTCTCTCTGTATACAATTGAATCTCTGTACCTATATGGAGTGTAGAGCTAATAATAAAATGTGCAGGATACTAATTTATTCATATTAGGAAGTAGAGGCAAATAATATTCCGAAGTAGATATAAAATCTTACCTTCAAGCAATTGAATTTGGATTGTTAGAAATCTTTGCTCATGCTGAGTATTCTTTATCATGCTCATTTTAGTTATTTT